>JANHAO010000834.1:0-36984 GCA_026873985.1 Saraca asoca | reverse complement strand
CCCAACGGGAAAAGGGCAAGATCGAATTCGTTTCCGCTATATAAATTTCTCACCACGTTTTTACCTTACCTGTTTGGGACCTACAATGAGTGAAAAAAAGTTTTGTTGTAATGTGTTTTGTTCTATCTCCTTAATGTATCCTTCTTTCAATTGAAGTATACAAGTTTCATTATCTCCATACAATCTTGTTAGAATATTTTTATTAGTATCTAGACTACATGCCCCTCGGATATGTTGAGTCATCGATCTTAGCCAAACATATTCTTAACTTGCCTCATGAATTGCTATTACTTTTGCATGATTTAGTAGCAGTTGTAGTTTGCTTTGCTGAATGCCAAGATATAGTTGTACCACCATATGTAAATAAATAGCCAATTTGAGATTAAGCCTTATGTGGATAAGATAAAAATCTAGCATTTGCATAATCGATTAGTTCTAGTATAGGCTCATATGAATAAAATAGTCTCATATCACTTGTTTCTTGAAGATAATGAAATATTTGTTTAATTTCAATCAAATGCCTTGATTGGTGAAGAATTATATCTTGCTAATAGATTTAACATAAAAGCTATATTAGGACCTATAATATTAGCAAGATAATTAATGCATCAATTACACTAAGATATGGCACTTCAAGACCAAGAAGTTCTTCATTCTTATTAAGAGGTTGATAAATGATCCTTATTACCATCAAGTGATTGAACAACTATTGGAGTACTTAATGGTTGTGGTTTATCCATGTAAAACCATTTAAGGGCATTTTATGTGTAATTTGATTAATGGATAAATATTTTATCATTTAAATGCTTGATCTGCTGGACATGACAAAACTTTATTTTTTTCAATATCTTTTATTTCAAACTACTTTTTCAAATACTCAACTACCTTTGGAAGCTCTTCATGAGTTCAAATTTTAACACCTTTTAAGGTTAACCTCATTGGATTCAAGGACAAGTCTGATAAGGTAGCTATTTGACAGTGTGCATGGTCCCCGAGGGTATACCAACTGATGAACCAATTCGTAAAAAGTGATTGACCAACTATGTCAATTAAAAAAAAGAAAACCTAAAGCACAAAATTTGTGATCACACAATCTTAATGCAATTCAATGTCAACTAGAGCTGAAACTTTGTTAAGGAAGCTCTAGCATAGTCTATGAATGAAAAAATAAATCCAAGGTAAAATTGTCTAAACCAATTACATTTTTTATGTCCTTTGATTTCATCTAGGTGTTTTAAATTAAATCTAATTAGTTAAGTTGTCCTCTTTAGAGTTTTTATCACTTTTCATCTAGGCCTGGGCCAGAGCCCAAATGTAATACTAGGGATAGACTCATATGTTATATGATATCGAGAATCCATATGATTAGGTGAGTGAGATTCTACCCTCATTGCTTCTTTTTCATATAAACAGATATACATCTAAAACCCCTAAAATGTATCTTGTTTATTAGGAATTGAGAACATGGTTAGAGGATTAGCCTATTGGAATTAGGCCTCAATTAATGAAAGCAAGAGTTATGAATTTTATGAGACCTAGTATAGTCATGAGATTAAGGATTAGAGCAAGAATTGACTTGCAATGTATGATTTGATGAATTCAAGCTTAGGCCAAAATGTATAGAAGAAGGTAGATTCAGGGTTGAACCTAGAAATTGTTTTCCTACTTAAATATGTGATGATTTGGTTGAATAAATGTATGAAATAGGGAGAAAGAATTGGTATCAAGTTGAGAATATCTTTAGGAATCCCAACTTTCCATATGCTAAGAATAAAGAATAATCAAATTCTATGAGTTTTCAAGTTTATCAAAATGAGCTAATTTAACATTTTCAAAGTATTACTTTTAAAAGTTTCCAGAGGATTTATTTATGATAAAATATTTATCATAAATATTGTTATGTAAATTATTTTATGTTCAAGTCTAATTAATTTATTTTACATCATCATCATCATTATCATTATTTATAATAATAATATAAATTCATTAGTTTATTTTATTAAAAATTTTCCCATGATAAAATATATATAATTGAAGTTGTAGAAATAAAAGATTCTTTAAATGGAAATACATTTTAATGAATATTCCCATGCCTATAGCATGTAAAATGCATAAGGAAAATAATGATAACTTGGAGATGTACAATTATGTAATTTTCCTAGCAAATAAGGGTAGTTAAGAATGTCTAAAAAGTGATGAAAGGGTATGTCAAGAGATGTAAGAATGTGTATAAAGTTTGTATGTGAATTGGCAAGTGATATTGGTGGACCTACATCCACTAGGAGAAGTATGATGGTTACCCATACAAAATGGGATTATGGGATATACTGATGGTGACCCATATGATAGTGGGTTAGTGTTGTGGACATTTCTCAAATTGGGGAAAGAAGGTCAACTGAAGCCAGAGAATCAGGAGTCAAGGGAGAAAGGGGCAACCTAACTTGAAGTAAGGTCACTGGGGGCCATATGACAGAACACATGATGCAAGCTTGTAGACCTTGATCAACAGAAGCAACGGTGAGCTCTCCTCTGCATCGAGGGAAATAGCTAACGTCTGACAGAAGTAGTTTAAGTA
Organism: Saraca asoca; assembly: GCA_026873985.1. NCBI lineage: Eukaryota > Viridiplantae > Streptophyta > Magnoliopsida > Fabales > Fabaceae > Saraca > Saraca asoca. The sequence continues at coordinate 34,409 of JANHAO010000834.1, read as the reverse complement.
CTTTACCAACCCGCAGAATAGCCCCCAAAGTTCGACAAAGATTTGCCCAACATTTACTACTTGACGTTTAGCATTTAATGCTTAGCACAGATGTAATCATAGTCCTGCATTGATAATTTACGATTTGTAACCCTCCCAGTTTATATAAATGGGACAGGATAGCCACAATAGGGAGAAGAGAAAAAACAAATGTAGAAACTCTACTGAAATATTCTCTCATATATGTTTGTATAGCAAGAAAACATTAAAAAAAATGAATATAATCACGGTGGACGTAGGGGTCATATGGACTTTGGCCGAACCACAATAAAAACCTCTTTGATTTCTCTTCCCTTCACTTGAATCTTCTTCTATGTCATCATACTTTATGTAATTTGACAATAGTTTAGTTCTCAGAACCTCTGGTTGACATATTATCAAAATCGATCGCCAACATTTTGGTACGCCCGATAGGGCCAAACTGCTCTCACTTTTTTTATTGATCGAACACAATGGCAAAGGGAAGAGTAACTAGGAGTTCAGGCATTGCTGCCAATAAACTAGGCGATCATGAAGAACAGCAATGAGACGTACCTAGAGAAGAATACTCAGTCCTAGCAAGTACCTCCTCTGCCTCTCATAGGCTGACGATGTGTAGGTCCTGCGCTAGCACCAAGAAGTGCTAAAAAGTATGGTAAAAAGGCTCGCTGACGCAGTCGAGGCGTTGACCCAAGCATATACCTTTCTGATGATCTTCCAAAGCAAGGATGAGCTGTTGAAAGGCTACATTACAATATTCTGGTGTGAAATCAGCAACATAGAGAACCTTTCTGATGACAGTATTCTAACGGCAATCTCAGTAGGACTACACAGGGATGGAAAAATATATGAAAATGTATACAAGTCCCTAGTAAGGAATTTGAGAGAGTTCTATAAGTGAGCTACAAAAGAAATTCAATTGGAGGAAACCTTCGGTTCGAAGGGATTTGGACGGAAGAACAAAGCTAACAGTTCATTTTCTGGCAAGGATAGAAAAAGAAGCAACAATAGTAAAGGTGGAATAGTCTAAGTCAATAATGTGGGTATTCAGCCCACAAAGAGAGTTAGGACAAAGCGATCTAAGCCCCAAGGTCGCTATGACAACTATAGTGTCCTATCTGACACTCTGGAGAGAATATACACCATGGAAAAGTATAAGGAAAACTTTAGGAAACCTAAGCTCTTACTGACCCCCTCAAAGTATAGGGATTCGAACAAGTTTTGTGCCTATCACAACAATATCGGGCATACCACCTCCGAATGCAAGTCTCTTAAGAACATGATCGAGGACCTCATTCGGAGAGGCAACCTAAAAGATTATGTGGTGCAATTGACAAACCAACAATCTCAGCAATGCGCACATGACCTCCCCCTAATGTTAGACAATAGAAAATGACAGTGGTTAAGACCATTTACACAATCCATGAAGGGCTACACATCACAGGGGCCTCACGTAACTTGCAAAAGCAATGCGTGCAAAATACGAGCTATGTCTTATCCCAGGTAGTGAGTCTAATAGACCCATCAAGAAAGCAAGGGTGACTTCCAAGTGTATTACTTTCGTGGATGATGATGAACGGGGAATCCAATCCCCTTATAATGATGCCATAGTCATCAGGGCCAAGGTTGGCAGGGCAAGGTATGGAGGATTTTGCTGGATATCGACAGTTTAGTCAACGTCATGTATAAGAAATTCTTCGACCAAATGGGGTTAACTCTAAGAGATCTTGAATCTTCACCCGAGCCTCTCTTTAGTTTCACCAGTGACGCAGTATTTCCCATGGGGCGACTCAGGCTTCCCATCACTTTGGAGGATAAGGACTGTCAATCTACTATTTTGGGTGATTTCTTGGTTATGGATTGTCCCTCGGCCTACAACATAGTCCTAAGGTGATCAATGATGAACAATTTAGACCTGGTCATGTCCATCAGAACATTAACAATCTAGTTCCCAACCTTAGATGGGGTCGGATGCACATGAGGGGAGCAGTACATGACAAGCGGTGTTACAAGGATGCCATCAGGCCCAGTGAAAAGCCTTATACTCTGAACTCAATGGAAATCAATCACGACCTTGACCCACGTGAATGGGAAATGAATAGGGAGATTGGGTTAGTTGAAGAGCTCGAGAAGGTCGGGGTTAGTGAGGTAGATGATCAGAAGCATCTCAAGCTCAGGAAAAGCTTGCCCACTAATGTGAAAGGCCAATTGATAGATTTCCTTAAGGTAAATTTAGATGTCTTTGCCTGGATTCACGAGGACATGGTAGGGATTGATCCTATAATTGCATTGCATAAGTTGAATGTCGACCCTCGCCACCAACTAGTTAGGCTGAAAAGAAGACCTTTAACTGTAGAATGCTCTGATGCCCTGAAGGAAGAAGTGGATAAGCTGCTGGCAAACAAATTCATCCTAGAGGCTCACAACCCTATTAGGTAGCCAACCCTATCTTGGTTAGAAAGAAGGATGGGAAATGGAGGACATGTGTTGAGTTCACGAACTTGAACAGAACCTGTCCAAATGATAGTTTCCCCTTACCAAGAATCGACCAACTCGTTGACGTAGCAACTAGACTCTAACTCTTCAGCTTCATGGACGCATACTCTGGGTATAACCAAATGCCCATGGAGCCACAGGATGAAGAGCACACCTCATTCATCATGGACTGAGAATTGTACTGCTATAAGGTGATGCCTTTTGGACTTAAAAATGTTGGGACGACCTATTAACAACTAGTCAATATAATGTTTAAAGATCAAATATGGAAGACTATGGAGGTCTATGTAGATGATATGCTCATGAAGTCCAGACAGGTCTTGAATCATGAAAATGACCTAGATGAAATGTTCCAGATGTTGCAAAAATACTGGATGAAGTTAAATCTGCTCAAATGTGCATTTGGAGTAACTTCGGGAAAATTTCTTGGGCTCATGGTGAATGATATAGGCATAGAGGTGAACCCAAAGGAAATCAAAGCACTCATTGACATGAGATCACCAAGTGGAGTTTTAGACATCCAGAGCCTAATTGGCCAGATCACAGCCCTTAGCAGATTCATTTCAAAAGCAATGAATAGGTGCTTGCAATTTTTCAAAGCTAAGGAAAGCAAGGCACTTTGAATGGACAGAGGAATGTAAAGCCACCTTCGTACACTTAAAGGAATACGTGGGCTGAGCCCTACTCCTATCTAAACCATGGGAAGGTGACAAGCTGACCCTTTATCTGGGGGTGTCTCAACAAGCCATTAACGGCTCTTGTCTGTGAGGAAAACGGAGCACAATTCCTAGTTTACTACGTGAGTAAAAGGTTAGTAAATGGTAAGGAAAATTACATTCCTATGGAAAAGCTGGTCTATGGCCTTGTTGTTGTATTGAGAAAACTGTGGCCCTACTTCCAGGCCCATTCCATTGAGGTCCCAAATCAGTATCCATTAAGATAGACCCTCCAAAAGATGGATGTTTCAGGTCGCTTGCTTAAGTGGATAGTTGAGCTCGCCTAATTTGGCATCCACTATAAATCAAGGTCAGTAATTAAGGGACAAGCCCTGGTTGACTTCATAGCTAAATTTACCAGACCTGTGAGAGAAGAGGTAGAAAGCTTAGAAGAACTATGGTGGGAACTTTACATAGACGGGTCCTAGTGCGAGCATAAGGCAGGAGCAGGGGTCCTATTAATCAGCCTAGAAGGGTATAAAATCCTCCGTGCCCTGAGGCTTGAATTCTAGGCCACCAATAATGCAGCAAAATATGAGGCTCTCCTCGTAGGACTTTGCCTCGCAAAAGAGGTGTGAGTTGAAAACGTAAAGGTTTTCAACGATTCTCAATTGATCGTTTGCCACATAAAGGGGGAATACCAAGCAAAGGGATCAAAGATGGCTATTTATCTCCAAAAGGCCTAAGAATTGCTTCATAAATTTTAAAAATATGAAATCAGCCAAGTGCCTCAAGCTCAGAATGTGCACGCGGATGCATTATCTTAATTGGCCATGGTAAAGGATATGGAATTTTTGGGCTCAATACCCATAGAAGTTTTTCTGTTCCCCAGCATCGTGCAGAAAGATGCCATAATGTTGACCATCGTGGCATATAACTCATGGATGAACCCTATCCTAAAATACCTACAATATGGTGAACTTCTAGAGCACAAGTTAGAAACGTGTCACATATGGTTTTGAGCTGCTAAGTATTGCATCATAGACTATGTGCCCTGCTGAAGGGGCCTCTCAGCCTCGCTTCTTCGGTGCATTGATGGTCCCGAGTGTGATTTTATCCTGAAAGAAATACACATCAGACATTGTGGAAACCACACTAGGGGGCTGTCATTGGCTCAAAAGGCCCTCCAGCAAGGTTTCTTCTTGCCAACCATGAAACAGGACACAATCAACATTGTCAGGAGATGTGGCAAATGCCAAAGATTCGCCATGATTCCCCGAGCTCCCCCAACCTACCTCTAACAAATGATTAACCCTTGGCCTTTCATGATATGGGGGATTGATATAATAGGACCTTTTCCTACAGGTCGAGGAAATTGTAAATATGTTGTAGTAGTGTTAGATTACTTCACCAAATGGGCAGAAGCAGAAGAGTAGGCCCAGATTTCTTCTTCTCAAATCGAGAAATTTCTTGGAACAATATTATCTACTGATTCAGTGTTCCTTAATAAATAGTGTCTAATAATAGGACTCAGTTCACCAGTGAGCAGTTCATCTATTTCTATGACAATCTTGGGATCCTAAAAAGTTTTTCATCTGTAGACCACCCTTAAACCAATGAGCAAGTAGAGGCAGTGAATAAAATCATTAAGCAAATCCAAAAGAAGAAGCTAGAGGCAAGAAAGGAGGCATGGGTAGACGAATTACCAAAAGGGCTATAAGCTTATCGCACCACGGCTTGTAGCACCATAGGAAAAACCCCTTTCTTAATGGTCCACAAAACCAAGGCAATGGTGCCAGTGGAGTTTGAAGTAACCTTACACCAGAAAGCTACTTTTAACATAGAGGAAAATAACCAATTGCTCGCTGCAAGTCTTGACCTTGTTGAAGAGAAAAGAGACAAAACGTGTATGAAAATTGCGACCTACCAATAAAGGGTAGTGCGATATTTCAATCGAAAAATGTGAGCTCAAAGTTTCAAATCAAGTGAGCTCATCCTACGCCTCATCCAGCCAGGAAGTCATAATCTTGGGGAAAGAACATTGGATCCTAATTAGGAAGGTCCATACGTTATAAAAGAAAGATTAAAGATCGGAGGATACCGCCTCGCTAACATTGAAAGGGCAGAATTCCCTAAACTTCGAATGCCAAACATCTCTGGCCTTATTATTAGTAAAGTGTATTTGGTCTATTAATTTGTAGCTATTCTTAGAAGATTTGAATTAAAGGAACCTCTTTTCAGCTTAGCATGCTCTTCAATATTTATCCAATGATGTTTATTTTTACTTAAATTTGAGGAAAATGACTACATTCTACAAAGATAGACTTGTTAGCGACATCGCAGGATAAAAAAGCTTGGACCTCACATCCCACAATCCAATACAATCTATAGGGATATAAGCAGGTCATTAGTAGGATAAAAAAAAGAGAGACTGGCAGGATTAGAAGTCAGAATAAAGGTGTCTTAGTCACAAATTAAAGAAGTACAAAAACAATGAGAAAAATAAAATTACTAAGGCGCTACATCAGGAGAAGCCTTCCAACCATGAGGACCTTGGGTGTCTAGGGGGCTCGTAAGCGTTATAGGTGGATTCTCCACTATCTGTCCTTCGGGCCTTACTTTGGTTGTCTCCCCTACAAGCGAAGTAACTTTAGCCTATGTTGAACTCTCACCAGAAGGACCATCCGCGACCTTAGCGCTCGGAGAAGGGACTGTCCTTGTGCCTTTAATGAAACCCTAGATGATATCCACAATCTCTCCATCGAAAAAAGAAAATTTGAGGTCCAGATGATTTAGCCACAAGGTATACATGAAACTGTCGGTAGTGTGAGAAACAATAGCCTTCTGAGCCTGATCGACCATGGTAGAAGTCTCCTCACTGACTTTGGTGGCCTCTACTTTAGTGTGCACGACCCTCTTTTTAGCTTGTTTAGAGGCCTCTTCAGCTTGCTTAACTACCTCTTCAACCTACTTCGCTCTCTCCATAGCCTAGTTTGTCCTCTCTTGGGCAGCTTCAAGTCACTTTTAGAAACTCTCAGCCCCCTATGTTAGAGAGAAAATGTCCTCTCTACTCTTTTGAAGCTTGTCATGAGCCTTGCATAGCTTTAAAGCAAAGTTGGCTATTTAGTGAGCAAAAGACTCCTCATCCCTTTTTACCATGGCATTGGCTCCTTGTAGTTGAGTTTCGACATCTTCCAACTTCTTTTTTAGCTTTGTCACCTCATTAGTAGTTGCAGCAAGGCTAGCCTCGAGTTGATGCTTCTCCCCTTCCCAACACAAACACTCGTTTCTCTACTTGATAGCCTCCAATGCCTCCTAGAGAAAATGATAAGAAATCAGGACGCAAGCAAAAACTAAAAAAAATGAGAAGAGAATGACATTGACTAATAAGCAATGGCTGGCCAAAACCTACATTAGGACACTGCCTCAAATTCTGTCATCCTCCAAGGACACAATGTTAGCACCCAAATTTTGGCCCACGTTAACATGAATGATATTATAAAGGGCCAGGGACTTGGCCCCCAATTCTCCAATGAAATGTTCCAAAATACCTTCGAGCTGTGCCATCGGACCGGTAGCAGTCTCCTTCCCTTTGTCAACCCTTTACCTTTTGGAAGAAGTTTCAGTGGAAGTCTCAATCCTTTGGAGCAGAGACCTCACTGTCTCTTTCTTAACCTCAGTTAGTCTGCGTTGCGAAGTAGGAGCCGAGGGGAGCAAAGTCTCCTCCGCTATCGACAAGCTAAAAGGGAGGCTAGTCTGAGTCGGAGTTGGAGGAATCATGGAAGAAGAAGGCAGGCTGGCCTGAGCAGGCTTTGGAGCAACCACAAAGGAGGTAGGGTGGTCGATGTGAGCAAAAGCAGAAGCAGTGACCTACTTAGGCCTTGGAGGAGGCTCGACAAGGTTAACTCGCCTCATGTAGACCTATTCACCAAATTCAATAGGGGGAATTTCTCTTAAGCCGTAAACTCCAGTATCACGCCAACTGTCAATGAGTTCGGCACCAAGAGTGGGAGAAAGCTCGTAAGCTCACAAGAGCTCTTCGTTGAACCTAGAATTATTGGGGAGATTGTCAAAAACTGAAAGTTGATGCAAAAGCTTGATCTCCTCCGCACTCAGCTCTGGTCTCTCTTTTCGAACTCCATCTGTAGGAAGCATAGCAAAACATTAGGCTCAAATTGAGATAAAACAATAAAGGACTAGCATCCTCTTTAGCTTGCTCACCCAGATTCCATACAAATGAAAGGTTTTGAACACAGTGCAAGGATGGGCAAGATACATAGAACTAACGGTTCTTATAGGGACTTACGTTGGATTTCCCTCGGGTGTCTCCTTAAGGCAATGACTTCTTATTCTTCGAGGGATGAGGTGAAAGGTAGTAATAACCCTCCTACCTCCTAGCACCCTTAATGCTATAGAGAAAGCAAAGAACTCTTACACGAGGGGGACAGAGACTATTTTGAAGGTGGATCATTGCAAGAAATGTTAAGGCAGAATACGCGTTAGGGCTCAATTAGGCCGGCGCAAGTCCTAGTTTGTTCAGGAAATCAATTTTGTATGAGGTGACTGGGAACCAAAAACCTACATTAAGGTGGTGGATGCTGATAGCCATAAACCTCTGAGGAGGGTGTGTAGCACGATCACCACGAGATGGTATCATGACACAGCAACCTCTCGAAAAGAAATATGCCTCTACGATTCCCCCTATTTCCTTGGGTTTGATACTAGAGGGGAAATGGTTAAAAGGAAAAACAACTATGGACCCCTCTGGCCTAGCATGAGCCATAAACCCGCTAACAACCTCACCAGTTTGGGAGGTCGCATCCCTAGTAGCATGAGGTGTCCCCTCGCTCCCCTCAAACTCCAAATCCTCGGTGACTATTAGGTGGTGGCAACATCTATAGGGCTAAGACATCTACAGGAGGAAGGAAGAAAAATAATTAGGCCATAAGACAAAATAGGCCACGAATCCAGAAGTGATTCATCCTAAAAGGGAAATGGTTACTACCCCGGACCACCTAGATCCACAGAGCATAAGTAAGAGTACCAAACGCTAAGTCGGAAGTGTCCAAGAACTAAGAAACTCTGCTACCACCTAAGCCCTTAGCCACTACTAGTGGAACCAATAAAACTTGCCACATCCTAATTTTTTGATAACAACAAGCACATCCATGAAGATTTTAGAATAGAAAATACAAAATTCTAGAACAAGGATTGAAACTCAACTTATCGAACTAAGAAGTAGTCTAGAAAAACAGGCGAGAGTAGAGAACCAACAATCGAGGGCCTAGCTTTACAAAACCAAAAAGTTAGGATAAGGCTAGGACTAGAGAGGAGTGGCAAATAATCCCCAGGACAGAGAAAAGATAGAGCAAAAAGGCATATGGCTTTGACAAACAAAAAAGGGGTGAAGGACCTCCCAATTTTATTTCAAAAAAATCAAACCATCAAATTCAGAAACTCCTCAAATGACCCATAATCTAATGGACTAGCGCATATCAGAATTTAAAGCCGAGGCGTATTGACTGAACATAATAATCATTGCATTGGCTATGGAATCAAAGAGACATGCATGAAACAAAAGCTTCAATCCCCCCACAGATAGAAAATGGTAAAGAAACGAACTACATATCTAGCCCTACATGATCCATTGCTCATGGCTGTCTTACGACCTCAAGCTAGTACGTAGATGGCTCGTTGCTCACCTTACTAGCTCGAGCACACTTGGTGCTATAAGCACTAAGCCTCCGCAACTTGCAATCTAGCTCGGGCATACCTAGTGCTATAAGCACTAAGCCTCCAGAGCTCGCAATCTAGCTCAGGCACACCTAGTGCTATAAGCACTAAGCCTCCAGAGCTCGCAATCTAGCTTGGGCACACCTGGTGCTATAAGCACTAAGCCTCCAAAGCTCACAATCCAGCTCGAGAACACCTGGTGTAAACACACTAAGCCTCCAAAGCTCTCAATCCGGCTCAGGCACACCTAGTGCTATAAGCACTAAGCCTCCAGAGCTCGCAATCTAGCTTGGGCACACCTGGTACTATAGGTACTAAGACTCCAAAGCACACAATCTAGTTCAGGCACACCTGGTGCTATAAGCACTAAGCCTCTAGAGCTCTCAATCCAACTCGGGCACACCTGGTGCTATAAGTACTAAGCCTCTAGAGCTCGCAATCCAGCTCAGGCACACTTGGTACTATAAGCACAAAGCCTCTAGAGCTCTCAATCCAACTCGAGCACACCTGGTGCTATAAGTACTAAGCCTCCAAAGCTTGCAATCCAGCTCAGGCACACCTAGTGCTATAAGCATTAAGCCTCCAAGCTCACAATCTAGCTCAGGCACACCTGGTGCTATAAGCACTAAGCCTCCAGAGCTTACAATCCAGTTCGGGCACACCTAGTGCTATAAGCACTAATCCTCTAGAGCCCACAATCCAGCTTAGGCACAAGTGGTACAAACACAGTAAGCCTCCAAAGCTCTTCTCATCTTTAGATCAAGTGCGCTCGATTGTCCTATTGTGGTAGCAAAACTACCATCGTGTCTCCACTTGGCTCAGCCATGTCAAAAGGCCCATCAGTTTGCCACAACAAGAGTGCATACAATTGTTCATATAGTCACTAAAATCAAAGCACGACTTGCACACTGATCAATTCACATCATTATCTAGCTATGATCCTCATACAAGATATGCAGTTCATCATTAGGCAAGTTATGTCACAAATCAAAGTCCCTTCTTTGGGAAGTAGATTGATAACTCCTAGCTCGCAAAGTGAACTGTGAGTTAGGGGCTAATGTTGTGGACATTTCTCGAATTGGGCAAAGAAGTTAAACTGAAGCCTAGAAAATTGGGAGTCAAGGCAGAAAGGCACGACCTAACTCGAAGTATGGTCGCTGGGGGCCATATGACAGATCGCACAATGCAAGTTCACAAGCCTTGATCAACGGAAGCGATGATGAGCTCTCCTTTGCATCGAAGAAAATAGCTAATGTTTGACAGAAGCAGTCTAAGTGCTCTACCAACCCACAGAACAGCCCCCAAAGTCCGATAATGATTTGCCCAGCATTTATTACTTAGCGTCTAGCAGTTAATGCTTAGCACAGATGTAATCATAATCTTGCATTGATAAATTATGATTTATAACCCTCCCAGCTTACATAAATGGCATGGGATAGCCACAATAGGGAGAAGAGAAAAAACAAACGTAGAAGCTTTACTGAAATATTCTCTCATATATGTTTGTATAGCAAGAAAAACTAAAAAAAGGCGAATACAATCACTATGGACATAGGGGTCATTTGGACTTTGGCCAAACCATGATAAAAATCTCTCTTTGCTTTCTCTTCCCTTCACTTGAATCTTCTTCTATTTTGTCATACTTTATGCAATTTGATAGCAGTTTGGTTCTCAGAACTTCTGGTTGATCGATTATCAAAATTGACTATCAGTAGTTAGGGACTTATAGTAATCCATATGGCATGGGGTCATGGGATAGGTGTATTAAGAAACAAAAGTCATGAAAGGACATGAAAACATCTCTCTCCCAGTGTTTCCTGTTGTCATTATAATTTTAAGAAATGAACTTTACATGGTCATTGTATATGACACAGTAAAGTAAGTATAATTATTTTAGGTTATGTTATGTTATGTTATGGTAGGGTAGCCAACAACGATAACAATAGATATTAAGTATGAAAGATCATATATAAATGTTTTGGAGATGGTTGTGATTATGTTTTTGAAAAGTATATGAAAATACATTTTGCCATTATATATATGTGTTTATGCCTACATTTACATGTATGATCAAAAAGGATTCTCAACCTAAAGTTAGGTTTGTGTTCTACTCACTAAGTGGTTGTACTCACGCTTACATTAATACTTTTAGGTTAATGAGCTTTACAAAAGTTATCTCAATTAGGAGATACTTTGAGTTATTGCATATGATTGAAATCGGGTACATTATTATCTTGATTTACTTTTGGTGGTTAGTGTTCATCTAACTTAACATTGGTTCCTCATATATGATTATGATTTGTAGAAAAGATTTTTTTTTTAATTTAAGAAAGTTATTTATTACAAATGATTTTTATTAAAGATCTTCCTTATCATGAGTTTTATTTAAAGGGCCTAAAAGATATGATTTTTGCATTTTTTTCATGGTTTTAAATAAGAGATTGCTCATGGGTTTGCATATCACTATAAAGTGATTTATGCTAATCTCACTCTTAGATTTTGGAATGTGACAAGTTAGGGTAAATTGTGGGTCAATGGTAAACCAACCTAATCAAATAGATGAGTGGTTGATCAACCAAAGTAGGTAGCCTATATAAGGCTTGTCTCCTCATTTTTGCATTTCATACGAAACATTCCCTAGAGTTTTCATATTTTCTCTATTCTTTCTCATCCTTAAAGTGATATCTTAGTAAAGCTTTGCTCAAATTTCTTACTCAAACCTCAAACACCACCTAAATGAATGAGGAAGCACTGATTAACTTCTATCCTACCTTATTTCATGATCTAAGTGTAGTGTAGAGATTTGAGCAAACCATAAGTACTAGAGACCTGCTAGAGATTAGGTTCCTTAGTACTAGCTCTCATCATTTCTTCCATACAAACCTAGTATTGCAACCATTGGAGCACCAAAGATGGTTATAATTCATGGTGTGCAATGATGCCTACCGAGAGGAAACCATCAAATACTTTTATGTGAACTTGCAAAAGATGTCTAACAACCTAGAAACTCTTCTCTTGTTTATACAAGGAAAATGCATTATTTTGACCACCTTCATCATGCAAGATTTATTCAGATACCCCAATGAAGGAACTACAATTTAAAATATTGGAGATCAAAACACCAACAAGCCTTGAGACATTCAGTAGCAGCTAAGATGGGTCAAAAATGGAGACATCATTGAAGGTCAAGATAGACCATCAATTCTTCGCCTACCTCTTCTTTATGAAGTTTTGCTTAACTTTATTAGCCACGTCATTCTACCTTGAGGAGGACATAAGTCCTCACTCACCTATATTAACATGGGCATGCTTTTACATCCCTGAGGTAGACATCCTTTCAACTTCTCCTACATAGTATTAAGGCACATACTAGCAATGGTAGTGAGTATGTCCCATGATTCCCTACCTTATGGATCAGTCTTCATTAGAATCATCTAGTCACAAGGATGTGACTTTGAACAATTTAATGTGATCTATCTTGAGCCTTAATTGATCAACATGTTCAAGATCTTTAGATACTAATAGATAAATGATGCTTGGGTTCAAAGAGCTCATTTTGCACAAGTGAGATAGAGAAGGCAACCTATAGATGAGATAAAGGTGGCAACCTATAGATGAGATAAAGGAGAAGTTGCACCAAGCTACTAATCATAGATAGGTAGACCTAGCTCTAGGTTCCTCTAGAGTTGCCTCTAACATAAGGAGACATTATGTGGAATAGCCATGGGTTGTGCACATGATTGATGAGTTGTATGACCTCATGCAATAAATGAGCACTAGCACTAACTACCATTTAAGTCACATTGAATGGAGGATGAATACCCTTAATGGTAAGATAGACTAATTATGTGGCATCTTCTATATGGAGGATGAGGAGTGATAGGTAGCCTTAATTCAAAATAGGCTAGTAAGATTTCATTTTCTATATTGACAATGATGATGTACATGATAAGGATCATGTAGTTTATTTTATTTTATTTTTCCTTATTTAAATATCATGCAGATGATATCACCTTTTAATGAAACTATGCTTCTAAATTCATTAAAGAATAAGGCAATTAAAACTTTTTAATAATTATTTGAATTATGCTTAGTTTGATGTTAAGTGTTATGAATTTCCATGTGAAAAAAAAAATTAACGCATCTTAGAGAATGCCATAATTAAGAAAAAACAACATTAGAGATGAAATGATGTGAATGAATGTATGCTTACTAACTAGGGATATGCATAAGATCTGCCATGACCTAGCTAGTACAAAATGCCTTGAGAGGTACCTATGTTAGTTTATGAATGTTATGCTATATTATATGATGAAAATTGTTAACAATGAAAGCCATGTAGTGTTAACTACATGATATATGATGTGGTCTCCTATAGATATGCCTATGGAGCTTTCTCTAATTCAGCAAAAGTCAACAACCAAATTGAAAAGAAAAAGGATATTCATGCCACACTCTAAAATAGGTTGAATGAGAGTGATAAGTGATACATTTGATGCCATAAAGAGAAAACTCTTGAATAAGTCACAAGTTCTAGCAAGAACCCTAGGAGAGCACTCTCTCAAAAAGAGAAAAACATTGATTTCATAAATGATCAAATCTGAATTCTAAAGGAAACAAGTCTTCCCTAATAGCTTTTACTTACCTAAAAATGGGATAGATAAATGTCCCAAGCAAGCCTGCCAAAAATACCAAACAACCAAAAAAAACATAAGCATAAGTTATTATAAAAGGCCCAAGAATAAGCCATAAAATACAGACCAATCAGCCTCTTTGGAAAGTGTTACATTAGCCTATAAACATGCCAACATTTGTGTTCCAAAAAAAACACTAAGCTAGTGCCATTAGACACTCCAAGTGGGCTGCCATGTTGGGTGCTCCAAGTGGCTTAAGTGGGTGACATAGCTTCAATACAAATAACTCTTGAATCTTTAAGCCCTTGCTCCTCATGTGTGCTTGACATAGCCCTTGAGCTTCCCTCATCCTCCTAGCCTTGGCTCTTCTCATGAGTCTCGTTGGAAGATGCAAAACCTTTTAGTAATCTTGAGCTTGATCCTTTAGATTCCCATCACTCCCTGTTTCTTCAAAAGGATTCAACCTCAAATCTTCAATACCTACATCAAAAGGATAAAGATAAGAAACACTAAAGGCAACATTAATATTGTAACCATCAAGAAGAGCTAAAAAACTTTCTTTCCTCATTTGCAGTTATACCTAATCATTCAGCTCAAAAATAACCTTCTTATGCCCTTTATTGACTTGTTTTGCATATTATTTTGTTCTATTCTTAATGTTTTTCCTCATTTATTCAAGAAGTTGCTACACTTATTCAGATTTCCACTTTCCATCAAGACTATCACATTTCGTAATTAGTTATGGCAATAAATCCAAAGGTGTGAGTGGTTGAAAACCATAAACAATTTCAAAAGGAGGCAATTGAGTAGTCAAATGTACACATCTATTATATGCAAAGAACCTTTCAAAAGTGGTTCAAGAATTTAACATCTCTATTTGATACAATGTTCCTAGGCACTCTATGCACTCTCAGTACCTTTCTAAAGAATAAATAAGCAACATGTGTAGTAGCATCTGTTTTATTGCATGGAATAAAATGAGCCATTTTAGAGAACATATCAACCACAACAAAAATTAATCCTTCCCCATGTTGGACCTAGGCAAACTGAGTACAAAATCCATTGAAATGTCCATGTAATGTTCGCTAGGAATGGGGAGTGAGGTATAAAGCCTATGAGGCATGATTCTAGATTTAGCTTCATTACAAATTACGCAATTTCCATAAAGTTTTTCTACATCATGCTCCATACCTAGCCAAAAGAAAAGCACTTGCAAAATAGCCAATGTTTTAACAATGCCAAAATGACCTATTAATCCCCACATAAGCTTCCCTAATAAACAATTCCCTAAAAGAACCATTAGGCACATATAACTTGTTTTCTTTAAAAACAAACCCATTAAGCCAAAAATATTTTCCAAAAGCCACCTACTCACAAGCATTAAACACATGAGTAAAATCATGGCCATTCACATATAGTTCTTTAATGTGTTCAAAATCCAACAATTTAGCATGCATGGTTATGATAAGGGTACATTTGCGAGAAAGGGCATTGGCTACAACATTCTCTTTACCATGCTTGTATTGGATAGTGTAGAGAAATGTCCCAATGAATTCCATCCACTTTGTATGCTAGTGGTTCAACTTCCCTTGCCCTTTCAAATACTTCAAGGACTCATGATAGGCATAGATGGAAAAATCCCTTGGCCACAAGTTGTTTTGCCATGTCTCTAAAGCCTAAACCAAAGCATAGAGTTCCTTGTCATATATAGGGTAGTTAAAGGCTATCACATTAACTTGTCACTAAAGAATGCAATGGAATATCTTTCCTATGTCAAAATAGCTCCAATACCAAGTTTTGAATCATCACATTCAATTTCAAAAGCTTTATAAAAATTAGGAAGAGCAAGTACAAGAGCATAAACTAATTTTTCTTTAAAAGTACCAAAAGTTCTCTTGCTTATTCTCCCACTTGAATCCCACATTTTTCTTTACAAGCTCAATCAAGGGTGCGATTATGGTGATAAATCCTCATAAACTGCCTATAGAAATTAGCTAACCCATGAAAATTTCTCAACTCACTCATGATTTTAGGGGTTGGCCAATCTCTAATGGCTTTCA
Source organism: Saraca asoca (assembly GCA_026873985.1). Classification (NCBI taxonomy): domain Eukaryota; kingdom Viridiplantae; phylum Streptophyta; class Magnoliopsida; order Fabales; family Fabaceae; genus Saraca; species Saraca asoca. The sequence goes on along the minus strand of JANHAO010000834.1, from coordinate 18,812 downwards.
CTTTTTTCTCATCTATTTTAATACCATTATCAGTCATCAGTAATCCAAAAAATTAATTTTCTCCATGCAAAAAGAATATTTATTAAGATTGGCATATAATTTTTCATCTTTCAAACATTGCAATACACATCTCAAATGCACAACATGTTTATGTTCATTTTTGCTATGCACAAGGTTATCATCAAAATAGAAAACAACAAATTTTCCAATGAAAGGATGCAAAACATGATTCATCAACCTCATAAATGTACTAGGAGCATTTTTCAAACCAAAATGTATGACCAGCCATTCATATAAACCATGTTTAGTTTTGAAAGTGGTTTTCCATTCATCTCCTGACCTTATTCTAATTTGATGATAACCATGCTTCAAGTCAATTTTAGAGAATACACAAGATCCGTGCAACTCATTCAACCTATCATCAAGCCTAAGGATAGGATGTCTACACTTTACAGTGATTTTGTTGATTAGTCATCAACACACATTCTCCATGATCCATCTTTCTTAGGAACTAGCAAGATCGAAACCATGCAAAAACTCATGCTTTCAATAATGTAACCATTGGCCATAAGCTCTTCCGCTTGTCTTTGAATTTCTTTAGCCCATTTTAGGGTTGTCCTATAGGTTGGTTAGTTTGGAATGGAGGCTCTAGAAATAAAGTCAATTTAGTGTTCTATCCCTCTTAATGGAGGCAGACAGTGGGGTACTTCTTTGGGAAACACCTCTTCATTTTCCTGCAAAACAGACTCAATGGCACTTGATAAATCATTAGTTTCATGATTATAGTTCAAAAGAACTCCTTTACACATAAGAACTAGCATAGACCGATTACAATAGAGAGCTTGTCTAACATCACTAGCCTTGGCAAACATATGCCACTTTCTTTTTTCTTGTTTTGAATTTTCTTTTAACTTATTTTTCTCATTCTTTTTCTCTTTTTTTTCACTCATCTTTTCTTTATTTTTCCCTCTTTTTCATTGATCTTTGAAAATTTGTCTTCGGCTAATGGGTACAAGAGTAATGGATTTGTTGTCCTTTACAAAGCTATACTAGTTAAGGAAGCCATCATGGATTGCATGCTTATCAAATTGCCAAGGTATTCCAAACAACAAGTGGGCCACGTGCATGGGGACAACATCATATTAGACTTCATCTTGATACCACCCAATAGAGAAGGCCACTAGGACTTGCTTGGCACCTTCACTTTTCCACTTTCATTCAACCATTGTAATTGATAAGGTGTTGGATGGTTAAAGGTAGGCAAAGATAATTTTTCCACCATGATTGTATAGCCACATTGGCATCAACAATTAAGGTACACACCTTGCCTCTCACATGGCATCTAGCATGGAAAATATTTTCTCTTTGTTCTTCATTCCTTTTTTGGCTTGGACATTCAAAGCTCTTCTTTATACTAGAGCTTTTCCTTCAACTGCAACCTCAACTATTTCATTTCTCTTTTCTGCACTTGAATTGGACTTTTCCTCCTCCCTTTAATGTGTCACTAGCTTAATTCAACCACCCCATTCCCTTTCATTATCATGACTCCTTTATTAGGGTGTTCAAAAGCATAGTGGTTGTGACCTAAGCACTTAAAGCACTTGATATTTCATTGCTTTTATGGCACTTCCAAAATGCCTTTGCCTTTTGAATCTTCTCCTTTAGCCCTTCAAGAAGTTTCATCTGTGGGCTTTTTGAAAGCTTTTACATCACTTTCCTGATGTTTCTTGTCCTAATTCAACTTCCAAAAGGGGCTAGATTAATGAACAAGCTTTGAAGAAGTCCTTTTCTTGAGTTTTCTTTCCACCTTTATGGCCATGTGTACCATACCATCTAGTTCCATATAGTGTTGTAGCTCCACCACATTAGCAATATCTTAGTTTAAACCATGAAGGTACTGAGCTATAGTTGCTTCCCTATCCTCCTCCAAATTTGCACTTATCATGGCCATCTCCATCTCTTTGTGGTATCTTCAACACTCTTGCATCAATTTGGACATTCAATATGCTATGATTTGATTCGTGAAATGATTCGATCAAGAAGTTCTTCATGAACTTCATATGCTAATTGATTCACAAATCGTTTCATTGATGAAAAATAGTTGTAACCACTTTGAATCTATTCATGAACTAAAAGTTAGTTATTATGTTAGAGATGGTTGCAGCTGTTATAAATAGCCTCAACTACATTTAGATTTCATATGATTACATCTTATACTTTCTCTCTTAACTACAAAAATTGGAGAAGTCTCAGTGGTTTACAAGATTATCTCCTTCCTCATTCTTTTTCTAAATCAAATTGATTGAAGATCAAACTATGCAGATTTCCTAAAAGGGTAATTGAGACTAGCTCTCAATTTGGTATTGTATTCTTATCTTAAACTTGTTTTTGTTCTTCAAATTTCTAGGTTTTGCACAAATCTTGTTTTGATGCAGAAGAGGCTATGTTAAATCTTCTAGGTTAGCAAGACCCCTATAAATTCTTGTATATCTATTTTGTATTGACTGGCAGTTCAAGAGCCCTTGAATCTTATGTTCTTTTAATAAAAAGAGATCTTTTGGTTGAGGAAAGATCACCAGTGTATGTCAACTTCATTTGTGGCTTCAGTTGAAGTTGAACCACTTCAAAAATAGTGGTCTTGTTTACTTTTTCTCCTACATTTTTACATTTTATTGCTATGTAATCAATTCTACTATATTTCACAATCTGCATAACATCAATTCAATATCTTAACCTACTGTTTATGCAATTTATCGATTAAGTTTTAAAAGAAATCAATCTGCTGCAATATCTTCCCATGAAAACAGAATCACAATAAGGTGTCTATATATTCCCCTCAAGGAAAAAGGGCAAGATCCCATTGTTATTTGTATTTAACTCTAATTTGTGAGACCAAACAATTGGTATCAGAGTATTGGCTCTTAACATGCCTTGCTGTTTTTCTTTAAGTGGATTCAAATTTCTTTTTTGTTACCTAGATGCCCCCTATGCACAAGCCCCTAGGCTTTAATGGTGAGTAGTACACATATTGGAAACAAAAGATTGGAAGCAACAGATTTTGATATGTGGAAATTAGTAGAAGATGGTTATGAGCCCCCTAAAACTATGGACTGATGATGAAAGAAATAAACACTTGTTGGCTACTAAAGTGAAATGGATAATACCTAATTCTTTGTCTCTTAATGACTATCAAATAGTCTCTAACTATAACACTACTAAGAAAATCTGGGATACACTTGAGATTGTTCATGCAGGTACATCACAGGCAAAGGCTTTAAAGGTGCATGTCTTAGTGTCTCAATACAAGATGTTTAAGATGGAAGAGGTGAGTTGATGAAGGATTTGATCCAAAGATTTATAGTAATCACTAACCATTTAGCTTTGGTTGGTAGAAAATTTGAAAATATAAATCTTGTTCGCAAGATACTTAGATCCTTGACAAAAGAGTGGCAGCCCAATGTCATAGCAATAAAGGAGTCTTTGAAAATGGGGATCCCTACAATTTGGAAACTCTTTAGCAACTTAGAAGAGCATGAATTGGAAATAAGAAGATATAAGAAGAACAAGGATGACAAAAAGAAAAAAAAATCTAGCAGTTAAATTTGCAAAGGTGTCAAAGTTAGATGAAGAAGACTTTGAGAGTGATCTAGATGCACTTAACAAACTTGATAAAGAAGATGCAACATTTCTATGTAAAAGACCGCAAAGGATCATAAAAGGGAAGAGGAATAAAGATAGAAGAAAACTACCTTCATAGAAGAACAATAACAATAACAACAAAGCTGAGCAAAGGAACTCGGTTAGCATAGTTCCTACCTACTTTGAATGTAAGAAACCTGGCCACATCAAGTCAGATTGCCTAGTTTATCTAAAAAACAATTGGAAAATGAAAAAAGAAAGAAAATGCCATCTTATAAAAGATCCAACTTTGTTGTCTGGGATAAAGATGAAGCAGATTCTAGTGCAAAAGAGGAAGAATCTAAGGAAGATGCTTTGTTGTGTCTCATGGCTAGACATAATGACAATTTCAAGGTATTTGGCAGAAATTCCTTCTTTGTTATCTCTGATAGTGAAGACTAAGAATCTAAGAAAGAATCTAATGTTGAAAGTGATGAAAAAGAACTAGATGATCTATGTCTTAAGCTATATGATTCACTAGTTCAATCAAAGAAGCAATTAACCCATAGAAAAAATAAGCATGAATGCCTTATTCAAAAATTTAAAGAATTACAAAAAGGAAAGGCTAATTTGATTGCATTAATTGAGAAATTGAATGATAAAATGAAGCGAGAGCAATGTAGATGTTATGAAGCTAAGATTGAAATACTAAATGAAAAACTGCAAAGTTTTTCTCACAGTAACAAAAAAAATTGAAGAGACACTATAGAATCAAAACTTTTCATACAACAGAACTAATTTAGGATATAGGTAGCCATTTTATAGCAAATCTAAGAGGTGGAATCCTACATATGTCACTTACTTTTATTGTAATCATAGAGGTCATCATATAAGAAACTATCCTTTTACACATAGCACACATTTGTTAAGACCAAATGAAAGACTTGTGTGGTTACCAAAGTCTATTACTGCTAGAAATATTTCTGCTATTTCTACTAACGTAATTGGACCCAAAATTCAGTGGGTACCACCAATGCTAGTATGATTTGAATGTTGCAAGTATATGCTTTGGAGAAATGAGGTATACTTAGAGTTTGTATTAGACTAACAACAGATTCTATTGAACTTTATATAAAAAAAGATTTTTGAGCCTCGAATCGACTCCAAAATTGATTAAAATTTCTCTAGGATTTGATTTGAGTTATCGAATAAATTCAACAATCGATTCAAAGTCAAAAATTTTGAACTATGAATCAATTCTGGAACTGATTTAACCAATATTCTAAAGTTTTAGTCAGACTCAAAAATTTCTAAACTTTTATCATGACCACATGAATTGATTCTATAATCAATTCAAGATAGAATTTTGGTAATAAATTCATTTATAAGCTGCTGCTTATATTTGAATCTATTTCTTACTTTGGCTTTTATATCTTTTTTATTAATTGAATCACTAATCATCTTAGGGGGAGCTATATGCTTTGTTTACTCTTTTTGATGTGTAAAAGGGGGAGAGAAAGCTAAAAGCATCATTTTAGATGAAAACCTGAGAATTTTGCTTTGTGAAAACTAAAAATGAGATGTTATATGAAAGGGAGAGACTATAGTTTTCTTTCTCTCCTTCAAAATTTTTCTTAAACTTTGAATCTCATCTAAAATTATTTCTCAGCATAAAAAAAGGGGGAGATTGTTAGCTAGGTTATCGTAGCTACACATTTTCCTTAGTTTTAATGTTGGGAAACAATTTTAGTTCATAAACAAGTTTTATATCTAACTATATGCCTTAGTGTTTGTTATGTGTTTGACAGATTCAAAGATTCAAAGTTCATGATTCAAGAGATCTAACTTTTGCTCTAAGACTTTATTAATTTTTCTTATAGAATCTTTTGAAAATGAAATCTAAGCAAATTGACCTTCACTATGTTAAATATTTTTAACTGATATTTTAAGGAAGAATAAATCATTTGAAAAGAGGAAAAATTTGGTATTTTTCAAATGAGCTATTAAATGATCTTTCATAGATATAGATTTTATAAAAATTATTTTTTACTTTGCGTATCGATTCACGAATTGATTCCTATTGAAGAACTTGTGAAAATACATTAGAATCGATTCACTAATCGATTCTTGTTGATATGAAAAGTTACTTTGAAAAATATTTCCTACTAAAGGTTAGGATTTTGAGCTAAATCGATTCACCAATTGATTCAATTATTGATTCAATATGCTATGATTTGATTCATGAATCGATTTGGTTAAGAATGTTTTTCATGAACTTTATACATAAATAGATTCATTAATAAAAAATTGTTGTAACCACTATGAATTCATTCACAAACTAAATTATATTTATTCTGTTAGAGTAGGTTACAATAGCTATAAATAGCCTCAGCCACCTTCACATTTCATATGATTACATCTTATTCTTTCTCTCTCAACTACAAAAGTTAAAGAATTCTTTGTGCTTTGCAAGATTATATTTTTCCTCATTTTTTTCTAAATTAAATTGATTGAAGATCAAATTGTGTAGATTTCATGAAGGGTAATTGAGACTAGCTCTCAATTTGGTGTTGTATTCCTATCTTAATCTCATTTTTGTTCTTGAGACTTCTAGTATTATAGAAATCTTGTTTATGTGTATAAGAGCCTGTGTTAAACCTTTTAGGTTAGCATGATCTCTATAAATGCTTGTGTATCTATTTTGTATTGACTGGCGGTTCAGGAGCCCTTGAAATCCTGATGTTTTTCCAATAAAAAAAAGATCTTCCAGTTGAGGAAAGATCATTAGTGGATGTAGACTTCATCCATGGTTTCAAGTGAAGTTGAACCACTTTAAAAATAATGGTCTTACTTAGTTCTTCTCCTAGTCTTTTACATTTCACTACTATATAGTCAATTCTACTATATTTCACAATTAGCATAACAACAATTCAATATTTTGAACTGTTGTTTACACAAGTTATCAATTAAGTTTTAAAAGAAATCAATTTGATGCATTATCTTTCCAAGAAAATAAAATCATAATAAGGTGTATATATATTCCCCAAAAGGAGTAAGGGCAAGATGCCATTATTATTTGTATTTAACTTTAATTTGTAGGACTTGACATCTTCAATTCATCCTATGTAGAGACAGATCTTTCAAGGTTTCTTCATTTACTTTGGATAGGTTGATCCCACCGAAAAATGGCATAATCCATGAACATCATAACCACCGGCTTCACCATCTTATATTCAGAATGGTTATGGCATTCAAAAATTAATTCAACCTTCTTCTCCTACTCGAGATAAGTCATTGGGTCATTCTTGCCTTAGAATCATGTGATGGTCATTTTAATATTATGTTAGCTAGATTCCACTCTTTCCTTTCTTGGCCTTTCAATTCTCCTTCCCACATTGCTTCTATCTCTTCTCCTATCACTTCTTTTGACATCATAGAATAAAGTGGATAGCCCTTCTTCATCTCCTTCATTACTCCCATGTTGGTTAATTGTTCTTTTAAGTTCTTCTTTCATGAGGATTCCTTCTATTTTCCATATTTGAGATTCTTTTACCAAGGCCATTAATTTTCATATTCACTCTCCCAAATTGTTGTTATATTGTCCTAGAAGTGAACATAACTTCATTGATTTGGGAACCTCTATATTTTTCCATCTTAGAGAATAAAGTTTTGTAAAACAAAGGTTAGACAAAATATGGCCTCACCAAAACACTCACCTCACAAGGGTTTAGGACACTTCACTCATGTTTTCACTTATCATTTTTCCCCTATTGAGCTCATAAACATACTTGGCTTTTACCATTCTTATCTTCCTTTCTTGAAGTCCTATGGGAACTAAGAGATAAGATCTTGGAGTTTGCAAAATGTAGTAACCACTATTACACAACACTCAAGTATTTCTAATGTGGCATGAACCAACAAGAACAAGGGGTAAAGAATTAACAAGGAGCACAAATGAAATGGACAGCACAGGACAACGAAGTTTTCATCAAATGAGAAAATTTTGGGTAAAATCATATTGATGGTGATTTTTGGTTCACATGGAATCTGTCAATTTAGTGAAGTTCTTTTATCCCCAAGCTACAATTTGGTTGGATGCTTATTGGATAAATGCAGAAAACAAAGTTAGAAGAGGAAGAATAGGAAGAACAAGAGAGGTTTTTACGTGATTCATCTAAAATTGGACAGCTCTGGTTCCTACGTCCATAGTAATTTTTATTACTTCTTAAGAAATTTTTACAAAGTTTCAGTATATTAACTCAACTTCACTTATAGTGATCTCCCTCCTCTTATTTATAGAGGCTAGAAGGTTATAAGTGTATTTTACAAGTTATAAATCTATTACATCAAGCATTAAATTTACAAGATAGCCTAGACTTCTGCAAAATGGCTTTTATAGGTTACTTTCTGTGGGTGGGCCCCTCCAGTTGCCTATTGCAAGTTATCTAAGTGGATGTTTGCCCTATGTTCAATCTCAGTAAGGCTTTTGAATGGGTGAGATGATATGCTCTGTGAGTTGGAGCCCTTATCCTGGGGTCCTTGCTATCTTTTAGGCAACGAGGTTGAATTTGCATTCGGTGAAGTGAGCTCATGCTAAGTGAATTGTTGGCTATGTGAGCAGGGACTCCAGGTGAGCCCAAACTTTGGCCTTAGCCTTGCTTTGTATTTCAAGCTTGTGATTAGTGAGTTGGTGCTCATCAGGGGGCCATTATGAGTTGAATCTCTTGAACTTACTCATTGCTAAGCCTTTACTAGCCCATTTTGCATTGTACTAGAAAATACTCATAACATCAGCCCTTAACTCTCAATTCACTTTGCAAATCGGGAGTTGTAATTTGCTGGCAAAGTTTCCATTTTCAATTTGTGATGTAGTATAAGTCTTCATTACAAACTATCTTCTTGTCATTTCAAGCTTCAATCTTTTGCTTCATTAACTCTAGGCCATACTTCTTACTATATGTGATTCATAGCCATTGTTGTGGTAGCCTCTTTTTTTTTTTTGGACCATTCAATTAAGAATAGGTAATTATCCCCTGGATTCTTCGAAGAACCAAATTGGCCTTTAAAGCATGGGGATCTTCTTGTTTTTCCATAAAAGAACTTGATGGGTACCTTAACTAAGCCCCCATGCTATTGATGGCTTGGCTTTCTGATGAGAAGCATATGGCCTTCTACATATTAATAGATCTTTTGCAAATCTTGGATTACTTCCTTATAGTCATGCTGCATGGCTTAACCTTCCAGTTGTGCTTTCTGGCATCTTTTGAATTGCTCTTACCATGGGCTGGAAAATAGCCATCAACTGAGGAGGATGACAAGAAGAAGATTGAGGAGTTAGCATACCCATCGATCCTTTAGCTAGTGGGAGTTCATCTCCTAAAAGCCTACCTTCTTTTCATACTCTAACAACTTTTGGCTTGCTAACTTGTATTTTAACTCTTTTGACTCGAAACTCACCTTGTTAAGTGAGGCTTTGTAACTCTTGAACGTTGTGTTGGATGTTCTACATGTCTTAGATGATAATGTAAATTTTTACAAATCATAAAATATTTAGACGAATAATCAATAATACTTTTTAGTTAAACAAATCTGGGCATTTATGTGCTTCAAACAAGAAATGTCAGGGTGAGTTGCAAGAGTGCTACAAACAATATTTCACAAGAAAGTTGCAAATAATAAGTCACATGTGAGCTATGAACAATAGGTTGCATGAGAGTTGTAAACAATATGTCGCATGAGAGCTGCAAAATTTAGGTCATATGAGAATTGTGCCTTACAAATTGCACCACAGGGATCTTGTTACTCAATGGAAGGTAAGAGTTTGATCTTGCTAACAATCTTGGTACTCAAGCAAATAATGAGTTTATTTTAGCACCTTCATGCCTTAACAAGCTACGAAATGTCAGGGTGAGTTGTAAGAGTGCTACAAATAATATTTCACATGAAAGTTGCAAATAATAAGTCACATGAGAGCTATGAACAATAGGTCGCATGAGAGTTGTAAACAATATGCCACATGAAAGCTGTGAAATTTAGGTCATATGAGAGTTGTTCCTTACAAATTGCACCATAGGGATCTTATTGCTCAATGGATGGTAAAGGATTGATCTTGCTAGCAATCTTGTTACTCAGGCAAATAATGAGTTTATTTTAGCACCTTCGTGCCTCAACAAGCTTAAGGCTCTTTGTTCGAATTGAGTTTATTTTAGTGCCATTGTGCCTCAACAAGCTCAAGGCTTTACTGGATGAGTTTATTTTAGCATCTTTACGCCTCAATGAGCTCAAGGCTTCGCTAGATGAGTTTATTTTAGCATCTCCATGCCTCAGCAAGCTTAAGGTTTTGCTAGATGAGTTTATTTTAGCACCTCTGTGCCTTAGCTGACAAGCTACCCATGATATCAGGTTTTGACTTTATCAATCATAGAATAGTTTCCTTCACAAACTGAATGGCATTTTGTTGAAAATCATCAGACAATCAGACTTGAATCTTATTCACTAACTTCCAAACAGTATTATAATATTAAAATATTGTTCTAATTGAAGGCCCTTACTCTTCATCAACAATTCACTGGGGTTGAGGTCGTTGCTTGGAAGGTCAGACTACATATTCCTGCAAGTGGCCTCTTTTGAAGAGATCCTTTATGGGATCTCTTAGTGCCCAACATTTTAAGGTGTTATGCCCAGTCTCATTATGGTAGGCACAAAATTTATCATTATTGCCTTTGAACCTACTAGGAATCCAGAGGGGCTTGAGCTTCTTAAAGTCCTCCCTATCTCTTTCTACTATGAAGATCTGATCTTGGGTGTCAAACAAGACGCTATAACTTTCATGGCAACCATGATGTTGAGGTCACTTGGTTTTTGCCCTCTTCATGAGTCGACTATTAGAGTCATGGTTTTGATTTTCATCGCTCCTCTTCTTGCTTAGAGTGGAGCTATTCACTTATTCCTTTTGCATAGACTCCTTTGTGCCAAAAGTCTCCTTCCACCTTATCTACTTGGTAGCTCACTCGTAAAGTTTGACTAGATCCTTTACTGAAGACTTGTAAAGGCTCTTGTATAACTTTCTATCTTTGTAGAGTCCCACAGAGATCACTGTCAAGATATTTCCCTTAAAGGGATTTTCTACAAAATTGGCCTCATGCCAAAATCTGGCCATATAATCCTTTAGTGATTCATACTTATGCTGAAAGATCATTACAAGATGGCAAGGCATCGTGAACTTCTTTTTCAATGCTTGATATTGATCGATGAATTTCCTCTGACACTTTTCCTAGCTATTGACACTATGAGCTAGGAGTCCTCTGAATAATACTCAGGGGATGCTTCCCAACATGGCTAGGAAGACGTGGCACTTAAGTAAAGGATTGATTGTTTGAAGATCTATCTAGACATTGAACACATCCACATGGTCACAAGAGTTGTTGTTTCCATCGTACAGCAAAATTGCAGGAACTTTAAGCTTTTGAGGGAGGGGCTGCATTTCAATCTCTAGGGAGAATGGTGAGCTCTCTTCATAATAGGCTTGATCATTTTGAGCTTGAGGGTAGTCCTCTAGCCACTTTAACCTTTGAAGCACTTGTTTCATCATTGGGTCTTATGTATTGAACCGAAGGTCAAAATATTGATGGCTACTTTTTCCTTTCTAGCCATGGGAGATGCGACCTGAGGTATATCCTTGGTTAGTCTTATTCAAGCCTTTAGCTTGGTGCAAACCCCTGTGCCACTGATTATTGTAGCTCTCAATGTTTGGTGAGCTCTTAACTTCATTTACTGATTGGTGGAATGAGCTAAGTCAGAGGGTTAATGTGTTATTCGACTGACTTTTCCCTCTAGGCTTTTTCACATAGCTGCTAGTGTTGTGCAATGATCTCTTACTTTTGCACTCCTAGGGTCTATGCCTGAGCCAACACTTCAACAACCTCAATCAAGTCTTTCACCGTGCTTTTGAACATTTGCTGGGGTTGGTGATGTGTTTGCACCTCATCCGTTTTGAGGGTAATAGCAGGTTAGTGGTGAGTTTTGGGGGACAAATTAGTAGTGTTTCCTACAGTAGGAGTGTCTATTGGTTGGACAACTAGAATGTTTTAGCTCCAAGTGATTCTTTCTTTCACCATTATAGCTAAATAGAAAAATAACCAAAAAGTAGATAGACCCTCTTTCTAGTGCCAAAATATTGATAGTGATTTTTGGTTCACCTGGATTCCGTTAATTGAGTGAAGTTCTTCTATCCCCAAGCTACAATTTGGTTGGATGCCTATTGGATAAATGCAGAAAACAAAGGTAGGAGAGGAAGAATAGGGAAAACAAGAGATGTTTTTATATGGTTCAAATAAAACTAACCAGCACTGGTTCCTATATCCACGATAATTTTTATTGCTTTTGGAGAAATTTTTATGGTCTTTTAGTATATCAACTCAACTTCCCTTATAATAATCTGCCTCTTCTTATTTATAGAGGATGAGAGGTTACAAGTATACTTTTACAAGTTGCATATCTATTGCATAAAGCATTAAATGTATAAGATAGCCTAGACTACTGTAAAATGGCTTCTGTAGGTTGCTTTTTATAGGTAGGCCCTTCTGACTACCTATTGCAGGCTGGCTCTACAGGTTGTCTAAGAGGATGCTTGCCCCATGTTCAATCTCAACAAGGCTCCTAAATGGGTGAGATGATACACTTTGTGAGCTAGAGTCCTCGTCTGGGGTCATTGTAATCTTTCAAGTAGCGAGGATGAATTCCCATTTGGCAAAGTGAGCCCACGCTAAGCAAACTACTAGCTACAGAGCGGGGACTCCAGGTGAGCCCAAACTTTACCCTTAACCTCGCTTTGTATCTCAAGCTTATGGCTAGTGAGCCGGTGCTTGTCAGGGGACCTTTATGAGCTAAATCTCTTGGACTTACTCACTACTAGGCCTTCGCTAGCTTATTTTGTATTATGCCAGAAAATACTCATAACAAATCAAAAAATTAAAGAGGAAATTGAAGAAAATTTTAGATAATTGTTAAGTAATTGTATTCCAAATTAAGCTTCCAAGCTAGAACATTGATCATATAGTCCAAACAAACACATTTAAGGTGAATACAAAGGAAAAATGACTTAGAAATAGTTTCAATTTGTGGATCAAATGTAGCTTAAAATTGCAAAACCCTTTTGTTGTTTCTTAAAATTTAAGATAGCACTTGTATTTTACTTTTTCTCTTTTCTTTTCTTTTTTTCTTTTGTTCTTTTCTTTGTTCACTTGCTCTTTTCTCTTACGTTTTGTTTTTTCACACTTTTTTTTCCTTTTTTTTTTTTTTCCACTAATATTTCCTCTCATTTCTTTTGTTTTTATAAACAATTCACTTGCTATCTAGAAAATGTTTTAGTGCTTGGAGAGACAAATTGAATAATCAACTTCAATTTACTCAACCACAATTGACTTTAGATAATTTTCGTCTAAGTGTACTTAATAGGAAGATATTTTTGGTACAAAATGCAATCAAAATTAAGCTAGGACAATAGCAAAATCGCAACGAAAATTTGTCCAAAGTTTTGATAAACCAGCAGGGGAGCATGATGTGAAGTAGAGGAAAATGGTACCAAACCACACCAAAGTGAAGTGTAATTTAGCTCCACAACAATGGATAAGCAAGCACAAAGCTAAGGTAACTCAAACAAATTGTTAAACACTTGAGATTCAACAAAGTAAGAAGCAAAAGTTCTATAGAATTTTTAGTAGAACCTTTACCAAACATGCAAGGAATTGAAATAGAAATGATAATGAAATGAGTAGAAAAATTTAAAACCTACAAAGCTAAGATCAAACTTGGCATGCACAAGTACAACAGAAAAATTCTAGATCCAATTGTAGTAGAAAAATTAGAAGAACTAAAACAATATACAAGAAAGATTGGCACACAAGCAAGCATAATTTTTCAATAAGCAATTTGCACATAGATGGACAATGAATTGGCAAGAAGATGATACACCAAACAGGGCGAAAAAGCATGGGAAAATAACAAGGAAAATGCAGAAAAAATGGAAGCATAAACAATAAGAAAATGAGAAGATATAACAAAATTGGAAGATGTTACTAGTAGAATTCGACATTGGGAAGTAGGCTGGCAAAGGCCCAGAAGGAGCTGAAGTTTTCTGAAAGGAGCGAGCTCACTGTGCAAGAGGTCACAGCTCACTGAAGAGAGTTCAGTTTGCTGAAGGCTAGAACTCGCTAACCGAACTAGCCTTAAGTCGCAAGTTCATGGCATCCTCAACATATGAGCTCAAGCTTGCTAGGATGTAGCCTTACTTAGCTGGAGGCTTATTGAGGTAGAAAGTAAAGATAACATACAACTTGCACCATCATTCTGCAAGTATGGCTATTGGGTGCCATCCATAAAAAACAATCTAAAAAAGCCAGTCTATAGTACCCTAAGCAGCCCTATACATTTAATATTTGATATAATAGATGCACAGTTAATTTAGTTCCATTTGCACCCCTCCATGCTTCTAGAAATGGGGGGTTGAAGTCATTGGAAAGAGAAGGAGCAGATGAGAGAGGTAATAGATTACTAGCAGAAACTCTGGCAAAAAGTAATTGTAAAGCCTTATAAGCATTCCTTCAAATTAATAAAATACCTTCGTGGATTTAGGGTCTAGTGCTATTTGGAGTTGGCCAAACCACATTAAACCTTGTGTATTTTTCTTTTCTTCCCTTTCCTCCTATCATCCAGCATCATTCGACTGCTTCCTCAATCAAGAAATAGCTTGGGTCCCAAAAGAATCCTCTCCATTGGCTGGATTTGGGTTTAACCAAAATCCACCATCAACATTTTGGCATACCCAGTAGGACCCTACTGTGTATTGGTTGGTCATTTATCTTTTGTTTAATCCTTTATGTAGTCGCTATAATTGCCAAGGGAAGAGCCATCAAAGCTTCAAACACACTGCTTAATCCCTCAGAAGGCCATGTGTCTATGATAGACTCCTTTATTGCTTCTATCATCGATGCAACCACTGGCTTGCCCCTAGCCAGTTCTGTTCAGCCAATTACCATTGCCAATGGCATCGATGGGGTGCAAATTTGGCTCCAATGTTAGGAAAGACTAGAAAATATGATGGCCAAACTAATTAGAGAAACCATAATGCTAGTATAAGGCATCTAGAAGTAAACTAAAGTTGTCATGCTTTAGATTCTTCAACAGTAGCAGCAAGTTGCAAATTCGAGGAGTGCCAATGAGGGAAATTCATTAGCTCCCTTCTTGCAAGAGCAAATTCCAGATCATTGTAGCCATGACCAATTGAGCCAACTATGTCCGGCATAAGACCCTCTCATAGGAGAGTTGTTTTAGAGGATGGACCAATTCAAAGAACATTTTCAATCCCCAGATAAATGAGCTCAATATGGAGCGAGGTCACCATTCTCCAAGGAGATTGAAGTGGAACCCCTTCCTTGAAAGTTTAAAGTCCCCTCAATTCCACTTTATGATAGGCATAGAGACCCATACGATCACCTAGATGCATTCAACATCTAGATAGATCTTATGACAACTAACCCTCTTGTGAAATGCCATGTGTTCCTAGCAACACCGGGGGGCTCACCTTTGATGTGGTTTAGAAGTCTCCTAGCTCACAGCATAAGCTGCTAGGAAGAATGTTAGAAGAGATTCATTGTCTAGTATTAGGCATTAAAAAGATAGCTCACTCCACCTTACCACCTCACTATGATCTTCTAGCAAAAAGAGGAATCATTGAAGGACTACATCTCTCAGTTTAGACATGAGGTCAATAATGTAGAGAACCATTTGGTGGAAACTATTTTGGCAACGATCTATAAAGGACTCCGAGAGGATAGAAAGCTATACAAAACCATTTACAACTCATCGGTACTATACAAAACCATTTACAACTCATCGGTAAAAGACCTTTGCGACTTTTACGAGTGAGCTGCAAGGAAAGCTAGATAGGATGAAACTTTTGGCTCAAAGAGGTCTGATTCGAGTGGCTCTAGTCAAAACGAAAAGTGGAACAGTCATAGAGAAGGGTAGGATAACTCCAACCTTCAGGTCATCAAAAGGAGCAGGCAAGAGTGACCTTGATATCAGGGTTGTTACAAAAGCTATAGCATTCTATCTGGGACTTAGGATAGGATATTGCTAGCAGAGCAAGATAGAGAAAACTTTGGAAAGCCCAAGTTTCTGTGGATGCATAACAAATTCACAAACAATAAAAATAAATTTTGCACCTACGATAACGAGGTTAGACACAACACCTCGAAATGCTGGGCATTGAAGGATACAATAGAGGACCTCATCAAAAGTGGGTGCCTACAATAGTATATGGTGTGACCTATAAAGCAATGATCCCATCCTTAACAAAACCCTAGCCAAAAGTAAGGAGCTTCAGTTTGGATTATATGTTGACGATGTACTTTAATTTTCCTTTCTTTTGTCTTTATCAAATGTATAATTTTGTGTTACCAATTGTAACATATGAGTCCAGTGTGCCAACTTCCTAAGCTAAGGCCCCTGAGCTCATTCTAGAGATGAATTGATGAAGTTGCTGGCTTCCTAAGCTGAGGTCCCCCAGAGCTCATTCTAGAGACGAATTGATGAACAATTGCCAACATCATTGCATGCTCGCTGAGGCACCAAGCTCATCCTAAACAAATTGCCAGTTGAGCTATGGGCTCATTAAGGCATGAAGACGCTAAAAATAAACTCACAATGTCAGTTGAGCTGTGGACTCACTGAGGCATAGAGACACTAAAAATAAACACACAATGCCAGTTGAGCTACGGGCCTACTGAAGCGTGGAGACACTAAAAATAAACTCACAGTGCCAATGTAGCTGTGTGCTCGTTGAGGTGTCGAGGCACTATTAAACATTCACAATGCCAACGTAGCTGTGTGCTCACTGAGGTGTGGAGGAACTATCAAACACTCATAGTGCCAGCATGGCTATGTGCTCGTTAAGGTGCGGAGGCACTATTAAACACTCACACTGCTAGCACAACTATGTGCTTGTTGAAGTGCAGAGGCATTATTAAACACTCACAATGCTAGCGTAGTTGTGTGCTCGCTGAGGTGTGGAGGCACTACTAAACACTCACAATGCCAAGGTAGCTGTGTGATCACTGAGGTGTGGAGGCATTGTTAAACACACAAAGTGCTAGCATAGCTGCATGCTCACTAAGGTACGAAGGCATTAATAAATGCTCAAAATTTAGTAAAGAGCCATGAGTTCACACAGGCACAAGTATGCTACAAATACATCATAGCTTTCATGCAAACAAATACTCTCAGCTCATTAGCAAGATCCTCCCAGGCATAGCTTGCATGCGATCTATCTGAATTTCTTTTTCAAGGCAACCATACGTTAAAGTTAATTATGCAAAAGTTGTGATCAATTGGCCAAAAATGCATTTCATTGATTTGTAGCAATATACATCATCATTAGAAGTGGATGAAAGCATCCAATATAACATTCAAGAGCTATACAAAAGGCTTATTCACTAAAGGTGTCACCTAACGAGGTTAAATTTACATCAGAAGAAGGAAATATAGAATCAAAAGCAAAGAAGCCTGGACCTATTGTTGAAAGTAGAAAGCTAGCCATCGGGAGACAAACTCCCACTAGTAGGAAGACTAGCAAGCCTGACTACTCTTGCTTATATCCCTCCTCAGCCAGTGGTTCCTCCTGGACCAGGCCTAGAGCAACTCAAAAAAGCGTCAGGAGTCTGGTTGGTAGAGCTAAAACTCATAGTAGAACTGTGAGGAAATAATTTAAGATCTGCATAAGACTTCCGAAAGTTAGAATAAGGAGCTATCCAATGGGAGTCACATGCAATAGGCCATTCATGCCTCGAGATCTTCTGCAGTAGGCCATACATGCCTCAAAAAGCTTCATCAGAAGCTAGGCTATTAGAAAGATAGAGAATTTAACCTTGATACCCATTAGAGCACTCTATTGGGAAACCCGAAGAGCTTCGCAAGTGTTATATAAACCAATTGGGTCTGTTGAAAGAACCAAAGGGTAAATGACTACCTTTGATTAGATGGTCTAAAGGGAACAAAATTGCCATGCCAATGACTAAGGATCATGATCAGAAAAGAAGCAAGGTTTGACTCAGGTGAAGTGAAATTTGAAGTGACAAGATAGCAAATAGAGCACCGAAGACTTTGACTGAGAAGACCCTTCCAGAATAAATTACAACTCAGTCCATAAAGTGGACTAAGAGTTGGGGGGCTAGTGTTACTAGTAGAATTTAGCACTGGGAAGCGGGTTGGCAAAGACCCAGAAGGAGCTAAAGTCTATCGAAAGGAACGAGCTTGTTGTGCGAGAGGCTACAGCTTGCTAAAGAGAGTTCAATTCACTGAAGGCCAGAACTCACTGATCGAACTAGCCCAAAGTCACAAGATAATGGCATCCTCAGTGGATGAGCTCAAGCTTGCTAGGACATAGCCTCACTCAATCAAAAGTGCTGGGTTTTGATATAGCAAACGCATGAAAATTTAAAATTTTGAAACCTACGAAGGATCCATGTACAAAATATAAATCAATTGGCCTAGAAAAATACCTTATTGTGTTGTGTTTATAAAGAATGCAGCAACACAAATCAATGGTTTGACGCAAAATTAGCAACACTAGAATCTATCCCCATGATGCTGTGGCTGGATGTGATGTTGCGGTTGAATACAGTAACCTGGATTCATCCCCTTGATGCTACGATTGGATGGGATGTTGTGGCTAGATGGTGTGTTGCGGTTGGATGTAGAAATCACCAACATAGAATGACATATTTGTGTCTCTATACTATCCATGCATGAGCAAGACAAAACTCTAATTTATTGGATGGAATCACCTTTCTCACTGCATCTCTGCTAGAAGACGGCTCTCTCTATTTTTCTAGGATCTCTTAATTATTTTTCTAAAAAACTATTTCTCAAATTCTGCTGCTCTATTTTTCTGCCCTTTTTTTTTACTTGTTCTATGCGGCTGCCTCACTAATCCTAGACATTATATTTATAACTCTAGGGTTTAGTGAGGAAAAGACCTAGGCCCAGTCAACTGAAAGTCCTAGTCCTAGCCCAACAGAGAGTCCTAGTCCAATAGAAAGTGTAGAAAGGATTTTAGGCTTAAGTTATTAAATTAGTCTAACTAACTTTAATAATTAAGCCCAATGTAATATAATATTAATAAAGCCCAATGTAAT
>JANHAO010000833.1:0-36957 GCA_026873985.1 Saraca asoca | reverse complement strand
CATGCCCATCTGATCGAAGCATGCCTTATACATCATGTTTACAGAGCTTCCAGTATCTAGCATTATTCTCCTTACTTCCACATTGACTATCCTCGCTCGTATGATGATGGCATCATTATGTGGGTAGTGCACTCCTATCATGTCTTCTTTGGTGAACACGTCATTCGTGACAGCCTTAGCCTTTTTGGCATGCCTGTCATTTTGTTCATGGTTGGCAAGGAAAACATGACCCACATCTTGAACATAACGACTACGCGACCGATTCGTCATGCCGCTGAGGTGGGGCCCGCCATGAATGGTGAATATCATCCTCACAGAGGGTGCCCCTTCATTCTCAGGGGTTCGATGGCACCGTGATGTATGTTACCGGGGGTGCAGGGATCTCTTCCCTTGGGCTCCTGCCACGTATTCTCCTAAACAACCTCTTTTGATTAGGTCTTCAATGGCATCTTTTAACGCCCAATAGTCTGATGTATTATGCCCGACCTCACTGTGATAGGCACAAAACTTGTTTTGGTTTCTTCTATCAATGGGGGTCCTAATGGGCCTAGGTCATCCAAAATCCTCGTTCCCTCTTTCCATAGTGTAAATTCTGTCGGGTGCGTCTGATAAGGTGGTGTAAGTCTCGTAGTGATGGGGAAGTTGATAAGGCTCAGCTCGGACTTTCTTTGTGACCTGACCCCTTGGGCCATCTTCTCAACCCCTTTTGTTGTTCTCGTTCTCATACCTTTTCTTTCCCCTAGGGGTTTTCCCATCATCTCTCTTTTTCGGCTTCTTGGGGCCAAAAGTTTCTTCCCAACAGACCTCCTTTGTGGCCCGCTTGTAGAATTCACCTAGAATTTTGACAGGGGACTTGTATATGTCTTCATATAGCTTCCCATCCTTTAAAAGCCCAGCAGAGATCGCTGTAAGGACACTCTCGTCCGACAAGCTATCAACGTTTCTGACTTCTTGTCGGAACCTCGTAATGTAATCCTTGAGCGATTCATCTCTTTGTTAGAAAACTATGGCCAAGTGGCAAGAAGTGGTGAGCTACCTTTTTAGCACCCTGTATTGGTCAAGGAATTGGGTTTGACATTCATCCTAGCTTTTTACACTACGGGCTGGGAGGCTTCTGAACCAGGTTAATGGTATGTCCCCGAGGGTTACCGGAAAGACTCGACACTTCACCAATGGGTTGGAAGTTTGTAAATCCATTTGGACGTTGAAAGCATCCAAGTGATTATGAGGATCACTATTCTCGTCGTACAGGGGGATGTTTGGAAATTTGACCCTGCGGGGGAGAGGCTCCGTCTCAATTTGGCGAGAGAGGGGGGTTCTCCCCTCGTGAGATTCATGCTTCTCTCGGGAGGTGGAATTCTTCTCCAGTCTTTCCATTCTCCGAAGCAATTCTTCGACCTTTGGGTCCCAGGGGTTTAGCTACTGATCAGAAGCCTTTCGATTCTTTCACTCCTGCTTTCGGTGATGACACCAATCTAAGATTCCCTGCTTCGAGCCATGTTTGCAATCGGTCGAGCTATAATCTGACTCCCCGTTGTTGTTGGTTCCTTTCGGACTTTTATTTTGATGTGACTCCTCGTCATTTCTTTTGTTTTCGCCATTCTCCTGAAGTCGATGGACTTCATATCTCGATCGCAAACTTGAGGAATGAAGTGAATGGATCCGCTGACGTTCTGTCCTAGCATGCCGATTATGTAAGGTTTCTGAGCGACGGTGCTCGTCTTCAGTGGTGACTATTTCTCTCTGTCTTGGAGCATCTCGGGTGTGCGCCTAAGATAATGTCTGGACCACGTCAGCCAGTTCCTTTAAGGTGTTCTCTAGAGCCTCCTGGCGCTTGTCGAGAGCCTCTTGGCGCTGTTGCCAAGTTTGCATGTCGCTGGCTTCGGGGCCTGCCGTAGGAGTGATTGTGTCTTGCTGTTGCCTTTGGCCTTCTAGTTGATCGGCGGGAGTCTCGGTGTTCCCGATGGTTTTCTTTCTTGCCATCGTGTCTGCCACAACTTCTTGGGGGTTACGAATGTGGAAATGTAGCGAGAATATGCAATAGGGGCCCTCCTTCTAGCGCCAAAATGTTGACACCAAAATTCGGTCAACTGGTTTCCTTAGTGCAGCACCCCTGACTGCATGTTTGAGAAAGAGTGAAGATGAGCAGCAAAAGTTTAAGGAGAAAACTAGGAGAAAAATAATAACACGGAGGACTTATCGTGGTTCGGCCAAAGCTAGTTATCAGCCCCTACGTCCACGTTACTCTTTTGTTATTTACTTAACAAAGGTCTTGTTAGACCGAGTTACAATGGCTAAATTACTTTTTCACAGCTCACGGTGTATCCTTCTAATGAGTATTATAGATACGAGAGGCTTTCTTTCACTAGTGGGGTTTTCTATATATTTTTTCTCCTTTTTTTCCTATGGTCCCTTCCCTTCCAGTTATAGTGAGGGAGAGGGTTATAAGAGTAATCTTCTTGGTCGGCAAAATGATCACCTTCACCGTTCTTAGCATTAAATGCTTGCCGTCGGACAATTAATGCTGGGTAAATCATTATCAGATTTTCGAGGAGTTGATGTGCCTTGCCTGAGGCCTGAGTTGTCAACTCTTCTGGTATGTTTCAGGCTGCTGACTGAACCTTGTATGATCGTCTGCTAGCAGTGGGCTAAATGGGAGATCATGGGTTAAGGCCTTAGGGTCGCTATCTTTTTCTCGTTTGGTTGCCTATTAGTCTTGGTAGGCATGATCATAACCCTTTATATCTTAGGTCCCGCGGTATAGCGAGGCCTCGTAGCATAGCAGGCCCTCGTGGCCTTCTTTCGGCGATCATGGTCTCTTCCTGGTGGAGTTGAATACTTCCTTGGATTATGCTCCCCTGGATGTCATCTTTCTCGAACCTCATATCCAAATAATGCCCATAACACTTAGTTTCTCTTAAAACAAGATCTTTAATATTATTTTTAATTTAAAATATGTGGAGATTTTAGATATCGATTTTCTTTAAAACATCAATGTCTTTTGTCTTAACTTATCTTTTTTTTAAAAAAAAATAGACATCTAATATTATATGTAATAATTTTCATTTTAAGCATCAATTAATGTATTAAAATCAACGTTTAAATAGTTAAGGACATAGATTTTTATTTAAAAAACTAATATTATTTCTCTTAACTCATCTTTTTTCTAAAAAAGAGATGTACAATTCATTATAGAACCTTCAATATATTACAAAACATATTCATTACAAAAAATTCAAATAAAACATATAATTTGTTACAATTACGTAGCATAATAGTGTAGAAGAAATTTAGCTCACTATTCTCGAATTTGGTCAATTTCAACGTGAATATAAAAACTGGTATCTCCAAAGTATTGCAAAAGAAATATACATAACAGCAAATCACATATCCATATATAATAGAGCAACACAATAATTTTTGTAATAGAAATTTTAACAAATCCAAATCAAACTATGATACCTCTTATGGATCGTGGTCTTCCTTTGCTTAAGTGATCACGTTACTATTATATCTCATTATAAAGTATCCACACTCCACATTTCTTTGTTCACAACAACACTGCAACAAATTAAATATATATATACTTAAATAACTATTTCAATCAAATATGAAATTACTTATAATATTATAAAAAGTATTTAAAATTATCAAAAACCTCACTTATAAGGTGAACCATTTTATGTTAGTCTTGTTCCTCTAGCCACCCATAAAAAAAAATCTTAAAACATCTATTTAATCAAATTTATGCAAGAAACAAGTATTTTAATAAAGGAAATCATATATAATATAAATCTTAAAACTAAATTTTAATTTACCAAACAACTTATGATTCAACTAAAATTTTGATATTCTTGCGTAGTGGATGTCCCATTGGATCAAGCCAATAAATGACATTTCTCTTCCTATAAATCGTACACAGTATCCAATAATGCCTATAATAACAAAATATCAAATATCATATTAGATACTTATAATATGATAAACGGTGTAAAAATACATTACTTCTTTTTTGTTAGGACTTTTGGGATGTATTTGCTTTTTTTTTTTTGCTATAAATAAAGCCTACTAATACAAGTAAATTGTACACAGCATCCAATGATGCCTATAATAACAAAAAGTCAAATATCACATTAGATACTTATGACTTAATAAACAGTGTAAAAACACATTACTTCTTTTTTGTTAGGACTTTTGAAATGTGTTTGCTGTTTTCGCTATAGGTAGAGCCTATTGATACAAGTAATTAAGAACATAGAAATTGGGCATCTAGTTTTTTTGTCTCACAATCACGATGTAGAAGCCTTTACAAGTAAATAAAGGAAATGGTTAACAAAATACTTTGAATTGTATAATATAAATAAAAATATGAATTAAAAGTTAAAGGTAACCCATATTTCAAAAACTTGCATGCAAGATATATTTATCTCTTTCATGGCTAAGAATTGCATGATGTGGTCCTTGGTCACAAAAATTTCACATTCATTACCCACGACCTTGGCACCCATATGAATTTAGATGAAATCATCATTTGCCATCTTCTCAGTCACAATAGATAACATATTCTTTGGTTCAATAAAAGCCATCTCTTGGGTCTAAGTTGACCAAGTAGGTTGATTTATTGATTCCTTAATGTGTTTATTCTCAACCTTTTTTCCTCCTCCTTCTTCTATTCACTCCTTTATTAGTTAAATGCTTAATTGATATGTATAAAATTATGAAATTTAAATATTAGAAATATAAAAAAATTGGTTCTTTCAAAAAAAATTACTTATTGGATAGAAAATTATACCTTCGTAGCCAAAGTGGTAGGACTCTTCAACCATATGATGTAAGTCCCAATTACTTGGCCCACTATCACTAATTCATTCGTTGACACTGGTAGTTTTGTACTCTGATCCAATAAAGTGTCAACAATGACCTTTGTTTGATCACTTGACAATTGTTGGCAATGGAAGGTGTGACTGTGGAAAATCCTTCCATATGCCACTATACATTCCTCAGTCACCAGAGCTAGAAGATATTTAGCTTATTCTAATATAAACAAAAAAAATCAAATTGAAAAAGTTATAATGTTATTTTTTACATAAAATATTAGAAATTACTTACATAACAAAGGAAGTTTAAGCTTTTAGTGATAGTCATTTATCTATGGTAGCTCTACAAATGGGTCAAAGTATCCCAAGCAGTTGGCTTTCTCTTTGCTAGGTGAGGGAGAAGGATGTATCTCTACCTATCATCTATGGCCTTGGGCTGATAAGTAGCTGCATGTCCATCTTTTAGATGCAAGCCACCATCTTCTAATCAAAGATTTCTTCTATCTCAATCTAGGTCTCCTCTTTCACTTTTTGTGTCACTCAAGCAATAATCTCTGCAATAAGATCCCTAATGGAAAGTGACTATCCTCAGAGACACTTTAATGATCCTCCAAAATAGGCCTTAAGACCTATTCCTCCCCTCCAACCCTTATAGCATGATCAAGATGCTCTTAAGTTTCCAACACAATTATTAATATGTCCATCCTTCCAAATGGAGTAAACTTTTATTTGGTTAATTGTTGTGTAAGAGAATTCTGTAGCATACAATTAAGAATATTTATTAACACTTAGAACTTATAATTACTTAAGCAATTAATATTTGTAAATTACTTACAATTTTCTTAGCAGCTATTTAGCTTTTTTCAGTTATATGTTCACTTTTCATATTGACCCTAGCTCTCTTCCACAATTCATGCTAAGATACAAAAATTACTTGTGAATCAGGTTGATTAGAAGCTTGTTGCTCTGCAAACTTTTCCTTCACCAAAGTTTGCTCAAACTTCACATATCTATCTTAAGGCAGCCTATGTTTATATATATATATATATATATATATTTGCTTGTCTATCCCTATTGGTTGTACTTGTACCCTATTGACAAAAAATAATAATAATTGATAAGATGATCAAATTACTCATAATATAGTTGAAAAAAATATAAAGTAAAATGATCAAATTTACCAAAAAAGCCTCAAATTGGTGTTGCTTCACAAAATCATCTCACACTTATTAATCTATGAAGTTGTATATCTTAAGGGGCTTTCATCACCCTTCCTCTTGACGATGATGTGATCCTTTGTTAACAAGCTTTTGAAGTTCTTCCACCACTCACCAGCAAGTTTTAAGACTTTTCTTATCCTTCTACATCAACATCAAATGTGATCTACAAAACAACACACATAGATTATATTTATATACAATTATTCTATGAAGATAATTATACATATGTTAAACACAAATTGGAGATAAGAAATATATACCAAAACATCTTGTCAAATGTTCTCCTTGATGTCTTTTGATACTTCTTTCCAGTGCTTAATATTGATTAGCACTTTAGTGTGTGCCAACATTCCAATATAACTCTTATATTTTGATAATCCATCCTTAATTGTCTAACCCTTAGAATTAAACTTAATCTTCATCTTTTCTCTTCTATTATGGATAAAGGTCATTTCCTTCATAATGATAGCACTCCTTATACTTTTTTTAGTATGCTGAGAAGGACCTATATGGTTGTTAAAAGGAAAAAAGAAAAAGAAGTTAACCTTACAAAATTATTATATCAGTTTTATTTCTATTTATTCATTTTATATACAAAAGGTTGTCATATATTAGAAACAGAGTAATAACTAATAAAAATTGTGAATGTTTATGCAGAAACAGGATGAACGTTCCAAGGTTATGTACTGAACTACATTTGATGATTTTGAATGGGAAATAGTTACGTTCCAAGTTTCAATTTTTACTACGTAGATTATAAGGAAAATATTAGACATATTCCTAAGCAATTTGCCAAGTGATACAAAATAGGACATTCAAGACCAAACAATCTACACAACAATCTATACTAAGAACCACTGCCAAAAACCAAACAAACCATAGCCAAAAACTAAACTTTAACCTAAATCATTTTCAATAAAGAAACCAAGAAACAAAAGAGAAAAAAAAAAGGCCTAAACCCTTAAATATAAGCCATCAGCTAAGTACAAAGCAAAAAAAGTATAAAAAACATCGATATAAATTAGTAATAAAAAATTAATACAGTGTAAGAAGAACCCTACCTCAGTTAGAGATGCATTTGAAATGTGATGATTGATGACAAAAAAATACAACAAAGGTTTGAGAATGATTTTGTAAATGTTTCAGATAGGAGAAAATAAATAAAAGTAGGGCAAAGAAGTAACATATTTTATAAAGAAGCCTAGACTTTAGAAGTTGGTTATTAAGAAGGAATTGACATATATTCTTATACATATATGTCAGTTTTTATAATAAACTGATGTATAAACTTAAGATGTTTTTTTATGTGTTATGGGTGAGATCCAGAGCCTTCTGAATGAGCTAATAAAAGACCCAAATAGCTATAGAGCTTTAGGTCGCTAAGGTGATTAGAGACATGAAGCCTCAGCTCATGCGACCAGCAAGCTTCCCCACTCGAGCTTGTCCCAGTGAGAACGAGCTCAGCCTCAGAAGAAGACACTAGCAACCTCCGAACTGAGGGCCCAGTCCGCTCAAGAATGACTTTTCACCCAAAAATATCATAAAAAGGAGACAAGCTTACGACATATTTAGGAGACAATGGTCTCATCCATAGAATGTAATCTACAGTAGCTTAATTGTAAAATACACTTTGTCTTGTATGAACACAGCATGATGTAACATATTTATAACTTGTAAATTTACAATTATAACCTCCTCTCCTCTATAAATAGAAGGAAGGAAATGAATGTAAGGGAGAGGAGAGCCAACCATACTGAAGCTCTATAAAAACATATTCAGACTAATACACTACCGTGGATGTAGGGTCCGGTTCTATCTAAACTTGGTCGAATCACGTTAAAAAGGGTTTGCGTCTCTTATTATTGTTGTTCTTCTTCTGGCCATTCTATATTTGTCAACTAGGATTGGAACTAGATTGTAGCTTAAGTCCTAAAAGGACCTCTTCTATTGGCTAGATTCTGGCATAACCAAAATTCATTATCAACATTTTGGCACCATCTGTTGGGACTCATCTGTAGTTTGGTTAATTCCCTATGCTCAAGCTCATCCTTTGTCTAATTGCAATGGCTAGAGGAAAAGCTATTAGAAAATCTTAGGCCATCAGTAACCATTTGGAAGGTCGTACAGTGAGTTCTTCTACCACCAAGATCGTTAACGGCTTGCCCTCCTCTATTCACCACTGACCTGTTGTTACTATGCCTAAAGGTGACAAAATGCAAGCTTGGCACCAATGCCAAGAGGCATTCGAAAATACAATAAAAGAAATGGCTAAAGCATTTAAGGTGTTGGCACAAGCACAAGCTCGGAATGTACAAAGATGAGCTGAAGTCATCACACCTGAGAATAATCACCAGCAACAAGTTGAAAGCTCAAAAAGGGTTAATCAAAAGCGCACATCAGATCGTCGCCCGTGTGACCAGGAGAGTATAAAGAGCCACTAGCCTTCCAGTGAATGCCCAGAGGCATTAGTTCAGCTGATGGAGGAGTTGCTGCAGAAGGTGAAGCAACCGAAAGAACACTCTCAAGGTCAAAGCAATTGGGGATGCCCCGAGGGACAATCTCCTCTTTCTAAGGAGATCATGTTGGAACCTCTTCCGCATAAGCTTAAAGTTCCTATGGTTCTGCTATACAATAGGGATAGTGACCCATGCAGCCACCTAGATATATTCAACATCTAGATGGACCTCCAGACAACCAACTCTCTGATCAAATATCACGTCTTCCTGGTTATGTTAGGAGATATACCTCAAGCTTGGTTCAAGAATCTCCTAGCTTGTAGCATCAGTAGCTAGGAAGAGTACCAGGAAAAATTTCTCAATCAGTATTGAACACTGAGGAAGAAACTCATGCCCCCTGCCATCTCGCTACAATCTTTCAGCATAAGCATGAGCCGCTGAAAGATTGTATAGCTCGATTTAGATATGAGACTGATAACATAGAAAGCCCATCTGACGAGGCCATTTTGATAGCCATATCAGCAAGACTCCGCAAAGATGACAAGCTATATAAAAGTATATATAAATCCTTGGTCGCCGACCTAGGCAAATTTTATGATCGAGTTACCAAGCAGATCAGATGAAAAGAGACTTTTGGTCTGAAAGAGTCCAAGCAAAAGGACGAGGTGAACCCCTCCGCCCAAAGCAAGAAGAGGAATAATAAGGGCCGAGATGGTGATTCCAATAATCAGCCTGCCAAGAAAGCCAAGAGTGAGTGACTTCTACATTCGAGCTGTCCTGACCATTGTAGCATCCTATAGGATACCCCAGATAAGATATTTGCTACGAAAAAGGGTAAAGAAGACTTCGGGACTCCCAATCCCTTGTGAACTCCTCACGCAAGCAGAAACACAAACAAGTTTTGTGCCTACCACAATGAGGCAGGGCATAACACTTTAGATTGCCAAGCTCTCAGAGATGCTATTGAGGATCTGATTAAGAAAGGGCCCCTGAAGGAGTACGTATTGCGGCCTGCAACACAGCAGCCTCCCTAGCCTCAGCGAGACCCCGAGCAAGAGTAGCTAGCTGTAGCGAGAACCATATATTGAACTTGTAATATAATGGCCCACATTCCATATAGCTCAGTTCATGTAAATTCTCCTAGAAATTCTAGAAAATATTTAGTTTAGTCTTGAAAATCTGAGAAGTGAGCACCCTGTGAACTAAGTCTCGAGTAATGATTAAGTGTAACATTGCCAGTGAGTCATCACATTTTCATGGCCTACTTCTTAGTACAGCTTTTATGTGATCGAGCATTCACAACTTTTATGTGATCAAGCATTCGCAGCTTTCATGCGATCGAGTATTCATAGCTTTTATGCAATCAGGCATTCGCAGCTTTTATATGAGCAGGCATTCATAGCTTTTATGCAATCGAGCATTCGTAGCTTTCATGTGATCAAGTATTCGTAGCTTTCATGCAATTGAGAATTCCTAGCTCTTATGCAATTTAAAGCTCGTGAGTACGAGCCATTTTCTTAGCCATCATGCGTGCGCAATGACCTTACCGCATGCACGAGCCACTTTCTTAGTCACCATGCATTGCGGTCTTATCACACATGCAAGCCACTTTTTTAACCACCGTATGTGTGCAAGCCCATGCATGTGAGCCACTTTCTTAGCCATCACATGTATGCAGTGATCTCGTCGCGCATATGAGCCACTTTCTTGACCATAGTATGTACACCATTATCAGTCATGCATACGGGCCATTTTCTTAGCCATTGTGTGAATGCAATTTAAAGCTTGCACATATAAGCCACTTTGTTAGCCACCATGCAAGTGCAGCAACCTTACCACACGTACGAGCCACTTTCTTAGCCATCGTGCATCATGATCTTATCATACATGCGAGCCACTTTCTTAGCCACCGCATGCACATAATGACCTTATCATGTATACAAACCGCTTTCTTAGCCATTGTATGCATTCGATCAAAATCTCACAGCTCTCATGCGATCAAAATTTCATAGCTTCCATGTGACCAGATACCTTAGAGCCATATGGCCTACTTATATATTGCTCACATTCAATACGCTAAACTTAAACTTATTTTTCAATCAAAGAAACATCACCGATTGGTTATTTAGTTATCTTAATGTACAGAACTAACACTTATCGTCTAAGAATTGTAGGATAAGCAATCAGGTACTCGAAGAAAAGAGAAGAAAAGTTCATTCATTTAAAAGCCGCAGCGAGGTACATTTACATCAGAAAAAAAAAATCAAAATACAAGTTAGAGAAAACTATAACTAGTTCTTTCTGGAAGAAAGATTGGCGCACAGAAGGTTAGCTCCCACTAATCAGAAGGCAGGCCACCAAGGGATAAACCTTTGCTGATTAGAAGCTCACTAACTCGCCTAAGTCCCCAACTTTCTTCTTCTAACCCCCTTCCTCAACAGCAAGCTCTTCCTCAATTTGATTTCCATAGCTGAGAGAGTCTGGAAAAGCTCACCAGAGCAACAGAAAAGGAAAAACCTCATAATCGTGAGGATGTAATCCAAGATCCGTATGAGATCTCTCCACATTATCAGAGAAATATTGCCTTTGAAGCCTCCTATGCAGCAGATCATACACGCCTCACTGGAAAAATAGAACACCAGAGGTATAGGGGGCTCATCCAAAGTTTCCATCGAATTTTTTTGAAGTAAGAAGGAAAGGCCTCTACTGTCTTAAATAGAAGCAACTTTGATCCCACCAAAGGGTCCGAAAAAATTCCCAACTACCTTAATTAATTGTCTCAGGAGAAAATAAGGCAAATGCATCTGTAATTATGGGACATGTGTAAAAGAAAGAACATTTTGGAGCAAATGAAGCAGCATAACTAATAAAGACTTTGACTATACAACTCCCAGCCCATGAAACGAAATGAGAGTTAGGGGGCTTAATGTTATGGGTGAGATCCAAAGCCTCCTAAATAAGCCAATAAAAGACCCGAATAGCTATAGAGCTTTAGCTCGTTAAAGTGATTAGAGGCGCAAAGCCTTAGCTCGTGCGACCAGCAAGCTTTCTCACGCAAGCTCGTCCCAACAAGAATGAGCTTGACCTCAGAAGAAGATGCTAGCGACCTCCGAACTGAGGGTCCAATTCACTTAAGAATGACTTTTCACCCAAAAATACCATAAAAAGGAGACAAGCGTATGGCATATTCAGTAGACAAGAGTCTTATCCACAGAATGTAATCTGTAGTAGATGAATTGTAAGATACACTTTGTCTTGTACAAACATGGCATCATGTAACATATTTACAACTTATAAATTTATAATTGTAACCTCCTCTCCTTTATAAATAGAAGGAAGGAAATGAACGTAAGGGAGAGGAGAGCCAACCATATTGAAGCTTTGTAAAAACATTTTCAGATAATACATTACCATGGTCGTAAGATCCAGTTCTGTTTTGATTTGGCCGAACCATGTTAAAAAGGGTTTGTGTCTCTTGTTGATCTTCTTCTTCTTCTGGCCGTTCTGTATTTGTCAACAGGGATTGGAATCAGATTGCAGCTTGAGTCCCGAAAGAACCTTCCCTGTTGGTTGGATTCTGGTAGAACCAAAATCCATCGTCAATAATATAAAAATTGACATATTAATTTTTATCATATTTACAAAAATACCACTGTTACTTTATATTATTCATTCATTGAATTTTTTTATTTATTTTATTTTATTTTTTTTATATGTTGATTTTTTTATGACGACTGATATATTAATCTTCAACGTATTTTTGAGATAGCCTGAGTTGAATTTTTTTTAATTAATTTTTTTCATTTTATTTTTAGGATAATAATATATTATTACATTTTCACAAATAATTTATCCAAAACTAATTATTTTCTAAAAAATTTATTAATTAAATAATAGTTAAATACTTAAATTATTTTATCCATTAAATAATATTTCAACAATTGAATTATTTTACTTCCAAATTTTCTTCAAATTGTGGTAAAGAGGTTGGTTTATGTTAAAAAAATCATTGTGTTTTTTATTAATTTTTTAAAAAACAAAAAAAAAAACATGTTGCAAGCTACATTTTTATATAAATCTATTGCTAACTACAAATTTTTGAATTGTGTTAAAGATGTTGGTTTACGTTAAAAAAATAATTGACATCATTTCTATTATTTTTTTTTAATAAAATATAGAAACCTACTCCAAGTTACATTTTTACAAAAAATATCATAAAGAGCATTAGACCAAATAGAAGGAATAAATAACATTATTGCTGAAGCTACTAGGATTGCCCTGTTTAAGGCATCCTTTTGTTTAAAGAATTCATATGCCCTGTTTAAAGGGAAAAAGGAAAAAATAACATTATTCTTGAAGCTGCTAGGATTGCTTGCAACAGGACAAAATTATTGTTGAAGATACTATGATTGCTTGTAATAAAACAATATTATTATTGAAACTGCTAGGATTGCTTGCAACAAGACAACACATACATCAAAGGAGGTCTACAAGACAACATGCACACATCAAGTGCACTCACCATTATCTTGTTTAAAGGATTCATGCATATGCCCTAGTTAAAGGGAAAAGGAAAAAGAAGTTAATCATTTATACACAAACTAAGCAAAAAAGAGAAAGCAAAAGAGAAAAATAAACTATAAATCTTTAGAGTAAACTTAAGCAAAATAAAACCAAGCAACAAAAGAGAAAGAAAAGAGAAAAAAATATAAGCATTGAAAAGCAAGCTAAAATAGAATGAGAATCAAGGGGATTGGCCTTTTATAATGCATGGAGACTTTAGACATCAATTAAAATATTGTAATCGATGTATAATATTATATATCTATGCCAGTTCCTAATAAAAAAAACTTACGCCTAATCTATACCCTTTCATATACCCATTTTTTTTTAATTATTTGTATCTATCTAATTGGTTCTTTTAAGAACCGACGACTAATCTATATAATTTATGTCTCTTCATATATCAGAATATAAACACATCAAATTTATTTTAATTATTTTGACAATACTGTATTTTTGTCAAAATGGAAGAAATTACTAATCATTGAATAATTTTGCAATTTCATAGTCTTAGAAAATGAAAAATCAATTATAATATTGATATATTAGTAAATTAATTGTATGCAAAAAATTTAATTAATAAATTAATAAAAAATTATTTGACTATATTCAAATAAATCATGAATTATATTATAATAAAATTCTTTGGAGTGTAATTAAATAAAAATTTAATTAAAAAAATTAATAGAATTTTTTTAACAGTTAAAGAGTCATAGATTTTTAAAAAATTTAAATAAAAAATTTATAAATTTTGTTCCGTTTTGTAGTAGCGACTCTTTCTTGCATGTTGATCCCATTGTAATAACAGCATTTTCATTTTCCATGTTAGCTTGCGTTTTAAACTACTACTTTTGTGGTCGGATCTACAAAATTCAGTCCTAATAGAAACTGAAGATAAAGTATGTGTAATCTCACGAAATTATAAGATATGTCAGAATAGTTTTTCCTAATTATTTTCAATTAATAATAATCTATATAGAAAATTTTTTTGACAAAATTAAATACAAGAATTCAATTCAAAATTTTAAATTAAAATGATATAATTAGAAGATCAATAGTATTACATGTAGTAATAACATAATTTAACCTAATATTTGTGTATAATTTGTCTATAGAGGTTGATAAGATTGATGTACAGGCGTCATAGGTGATAAAGCTCTTGGTAAAACTGAAGTTAGGATACAAAATTATTCTAGCTAGCTTAGAACCATTGAATAACTAATAAGATGGAAAGTTAATGGTTGAAATGGCCAGAAGTATATGGCACTTTAAACCCTTTAGCTAGTGAATTTTCTAGTAAGAGCCCACTCATTAATCCCTTGCAAGGAGTCAGTATTCAATTAATGTGATTATGACTACTAACGGCCTTTTTATATGTGGCTAATAACAGTTTTGATTACTCAAAAAGCACCACAAATTTAGATCAATAATTCTAGATCCCACCAAATGTCATACACTATGAGACTACGATTTAATAATTTAGACTTCACTTTAATGTAGTCTGTCCCCGTAAAAGTTCTCTTATGATTCATCACTGCAATTAAATATTTTGAGTTCAGGAATTTTAAACTCAAGGAAATGTGAGAAAATTTTAGAAACAGATAAAAGTATGTTTAACAGCATTATAAAAAGAAAATTATCATTAAATAAGTTATCTTTATGTGTGTATTTGAAAAAATTGGTATTAATACATAGCCTTATATATTTTGTACAAAATTTTTAAACTCTTCATAATTTTTTCTCATTAAAATTAAATTGTAATTTTTATATAAAAATAAAAAATTTTAAAACAATTAATACAATTTTTATGTATTTATTACATATAAAATCTATACATATTTATAATTTTTTATTAAAAAATTATAACTTTATATGAAATTTTCATAAAAATTTATTAAATTTTTGAAAATCAATCAAAACATAACCCTTCTTGTGTTTGTAAGTTGTTGGATCCTCGCGGGACCATCACAGTGCTACCTATATTCATCAAAGGCAATTGCCACCTCTTCATCATCTCCCCTACATATTCCGTTAGTTTTTGCTTTATGAGAATAACTAAATAATCAAAGATATTTTGGATATGAAATCTAGTAAGGTATTATATCATTCAATTTTTTTCAAAAAAAAAAAATCTATTGCTTCATTTATTGTACAGTTAAAGAATGGGCCCTTTTGAATTAATCATTATCACCCATGTTGTTAAAATTTGAAACGTTATACGCGGTATATTCCATTTTTAGAAAGGATTTTTAGATGATTTGTGTTTTCTTACATGGAGATAGATATCCTTCTTCCATCCATAAAACGTAGAAAAGATAAATAAATAAATATATATATATATATAGAGAGAGAGAGAGAGAGAGAGAGAGAGAGAGAGAGATATGTGTGTGTGTGTAATTCATAACTTGGCAAAGTCTCGTACCCACTTAAGATAAAACTTTTGCAATAAAGACACTTGAAGCCTACATTCACCATTCATTAAACATTGCAAATGGAAGAAAAATCAAAAAAATAAATGACTATATCGTAGAAGGAATACATTATAATCATTATTTAAATGATATCAACCACAATCACCATACAATTAAAGGGAAGATGTAGGTGAGTTAAGGAATGCAAACCCCACCTTTTCTCCCATTTAAACAAGCAAATAGGACCACAAAAAAGTAAAGAAGAAATAAAGAGTGCCAAACTAAAATCAATAATGCAAAACATAAAGATTGTACTCAATAATAGCATCCAATTTGACAAGATCAAAAAAGTAAGTATGAAGTTGAGCATAACCCCTTGAAAATCTGAAAAGCCCGCTTCAACTAATCACAGGCATTTCTCTAACCTTATTAATAGTGCTTCCATTGTATTTCCCTTCAATGAAAGCAAAATTCATGGCCATTAAAAGACCAACTTCAGTCTGTGAAGCAGAGGCGTAAAACCCTCAGGCTCTTCCAACCAATTTGGAGGTAAGTTCTGGGCCTAAGGTTAGAGGATTATCGATCATACGAACTAATCCAAATGAATTGGTTGTGTTCTTCGTTGGTGTCCTCACAACTGGCACTGAAGTTGGTTCAGGTCCGCTAACGATGTCGTGCCAGTACAACTTGAAATGGCTAAATTTTGGTAGACATGGTTGGTGGAGGAAGCCCTGGAAGTTTTACAAAAAGAAGGAAGATGAAGTTTTGTAGAAAGACGTGGGAGATATTCTATAAAAAAATAAAACTGAAAAAAAAAAAAAAACATGTTTTGGTTCTAAAGACGATTTGTTACCAAATAAATTGATTTAGACTTCTCAAAAAGTTTCAGTGGTTTAGTATGTATAAAACTTTAGTTTTTTATAACTCATTAATGATTCTTATAATTTATGGAAATGGCTTTAAATATACACTTGCTTGAGTTTTACGGTAAACAATTATTCTCTTAATATTTCATTTGTGTGACTTGTTTGAAGCTTTTATTTACCAAACATTGTATCTTTTCATAAATTAAAATGACATCTATGTACCTAACAATAAGGATTAATAGTCAAGTTAATGACCTTCAAATAAGAGGTGAAGGAGGTAGAGTTATTTACTTCTTAGTGGATGTAGGTTAGACTGAATTAGACTTTGTCTAAAATAAATTAGGCCTATACAAATATATATATATATATATATATATATTTAGCTTGGCTAAATATATAAGCCTACAATAGGCTTTAAAGTTTGACTTGGCCTACCACTTATATAAAATTTTCAAAGCTTGACGTAACTTTTTAACTTATATTGAACTATCAATTATTAATAATTATCTTAAAAAATACTATGTACAATTACATTATTATAAAAAATGTAAATATCATAATAAAAATTATAAATTAATCATTCAAAGAATCATAATATAATATTATAATATAAGCTATAGTGAAGGGATGAAGTAAATATTAAAGCTCTTTTGTACACATTTTAAAATGCATATAATTTTTTTTGAATATAAATTATTTTATATGTATTATATAATAATTTTGTATATATAATTATACAAGCCGATTTAGGAGGCCAATAAATTAGGTTAAAATAATATGACTAAACCAATTTTATAAAACGAATCAAAAATTAAAATTAAATCTATTAATCTATTTTATGAATAGATCAGATTAGGTAAAATTATGATGCACCGACACTTCATATAGTAGTCGTATCCGCGTGTCGAAAACGTTTTCGATACCGACATGAAACGTGTCGGGGTCGTGTCCGTAATTTCAAAAAGTTCGGACTCCCATTCTCTATTCCGACACGCGTGTCAAGCTCGATTCCGAGGTTGTGTCCATAATTTTAAAAAGTTCAGACATGCATTCTTTATTTCAACACGCATGTCAGACTCGATTTTCAGCTTATTATTTGTTATACCCTGTTATTTAATATTATAAGTACTTATTTTTATGTGAAAAAATAATAATTACAATATATATTTATAAATAAGTATAATATTTTTTTAATATTTATAAATATATCCATATATTTTTATTATTTACATGTATCTCCCAAGTATCGGTGTCCTATATTTTTTAAAAATGTGATATCTCCGTATCTGTATCCGTATTTTTTCATGTCCGTGTGTCAGTGTCAGTGCAACATAGGATAAAAATAGGTTAGGTCCGCTATAGTTCTCAATGGCCAACTTCCATCTCTAACTTCCACAAATGGCACAAACTCGTCTCCATCTTTAGAATGTGGAAAGAAATCATATACTCTTTCTTCTTGAGCGGTGCAATCCTAGTTATTTCTTTAAAATCAACATCTCTTTCCAAATGTTGTACGGTCTCTTCATATATATATATATATATATATATATATATATATGAATACCTCTTTTCTTGGAGCTTTCATGATTTTGACTTCCTCTACCTTCCTTTTCTCGTCCGCCTTGGAAAGCTTTTTGCAAATTTTTTCAAGCTTACTTTGCAGTCATTACATCTGCTACCTTCTCAAACCTGGAGTCATCCAAGCACTACTGGATAGGCCAAGGGCCCTCTATCCTTCTTTATCGTCTTTGCCCAAGCATTCTTTTCATTTCGAGCTAAATCGGTAAAATTTTCAAGATGGGAAGTTAATGGTTGAAATGGCCAAAAGTATATTAGCACTTTACTCTTGAACTAGTGAATTTTCTTGTAAGAGCCGCTCTCATTCATCCTTTGCAAGGAATCGGTGCTCAATTAATGTGATTATGACTACTAACCACCTTTTTTTATTTTATCTGTGGCTAATAACAATCTTGATTACTCTAAAAGGACCACAAATTTAGACCATTAATTCCTGGTCCTACCTAATTTCATACACCATAAGGCTACGATTTAATAATCTAGACTCTATTTGCATTCAAAAGGAAAAAAAATATATTATTAACAATTAAGAGATTAATAATCTAGTCTGACCCCATATAAAGTTATCTTAAAATTCATCACTGCAATTGAATATTTTTAGAGTTCAGTTATCTTAAGAAGAAAATTTTTTGAAATAGATAAAAGTGTGTTTACTAGCATTATTAAAGGAAATGAGTTATGTTTTGCTACATATAAATGAGAAAATTCATATGGATAGGTAGCCTTACAAGTTTTATGAAAATTTTTTATATTATTCATAATTTTTTTTATTAAAGTTTGTAGTTTTTATATAGAGCATGAGAAAAATTTTAAAAAAATTATTGTAATTTTAAAGAATGGATTTATAATTTTTATGTATTTATTACATAAAATATCTATATATTTTTACAATTTTTTTTTAAACATTATAATTTTTATATTAAATTTTTATAAAAATTCTCAAATTTTCAGATTTATATTGGGGAATAACCCTCTTAGCTTTGTAAGTTGTTGTATAGTCATCACGGGCAATTGCCATATATCTCCCGACCACTAGGTATTCTATTGTTTTTGTTTTATGAGAATAACTAAATAATCAAAGGATATTATGGGTATGAAATTCAGTAAGGTATTATATCATTCAAATTTATTCTTTTTTTAAAGAAAAAAAAACATATATTCCTTCGTTGAAGGTCCATTTGTTTTTGGAGAAAATAAAATTTTATAAAAAAAATCCTTTTTTAAGAAAATAAATTGATTTTTGTTTGTAATATCCCGAATTTTTCAAAAAAAAATATTTTGAGAATAAAATTGCTTTTCAAAAAATCCAGAAAGATAAATTTAGGGATTTCAAGAATTTTGAAATCATACATTTTGGGTTCGAGGAGTCCAAATATGATAAAAATAAATTATATAAATTTTGAAAAATTCTTAAGAAATTGAAATTTACATTTTTGGATACTCATAAAGTAAAACCCTTATTTTCAAGGTTTAATTTTTTGAAAAACTTTAGAAGATTAAAACTAAGGCTACAGATGTTCAGCAATTGCAAATTTATAATCATTACAAAAGTAATTAATTGAACTAATTAGTGTTAAAATTTCATAATCACTGGCAATGGGTGAAGATGTTAATTTTGGACTTAAGTGAAGAAATTGACAAAATTACAAAACAGGAGAAATAACAAAACTTGTTAAGGAATAAGTCAAAAGTAATAATTGGCTTACCTTTTCGCATTTTGCTCCCCAAAGTTGGCTTCCTTCTTCTTCTTTCTCATGCCACTCTTTTGTTGCAATTCATGCAAGAAGTCTTTCTATGATATTAGAGTTTCTTTTTCTACACTCTGCCTCTTGCTCTACAAGTAAGTATCTTAATCTTTCATGTTAATTTCTTATATTTTTAGTGCTAATTATTCTCCTCTTCCTCTTCAAATTGACACTAAACTCATATTGATTCATTGAGTTAAATTTGAGTTACGAATTTTTGAAGCCAACAGCCAATATTCAACTCATAAACTCATATGAATTTTCTGGTGTTTTTGGAGGCAAAAAAAACATCTATTTCTAGGTTGTTTTTATAAGCTGAAGTCATGGTCTAATGGTACTTGACAATTTAATGCAAGAAAACTCTTGAAAATCCAAGGAATTTAATATGCCTTCTCTCTTGTTTATGAAGAGTATTGGAGATCTTGGTGGAACTAATTTGATTTCTTGTGAGTAATTATTACCTTTCTTGTGAATTATAAAATAACTAATTAATGGTATATCAGTGATTTGTTGGGTATATTAAAGAAAATGGGTATTTGATGAACTTACGATATTAATTGATTTTAATTGGTATTGTTGATGTAAATATAGTGGTTTGATTGGAAATGCTAGGTTTATATTTAGTTTTTTCATGAGTAAGAGTTGACTACACATGAATTTTGGTTAAGGAAATAAGAGTCGTCTTTGATGAAATGCATTGTTGCACCAAAAACTTGTACAAATCTGGGCGTGTAGGTAGAATCGTGAGCATGATTGCAAGCCTAGAAACTGAAAGTCGAGTAGGATCACGATTAGAATTATAGGAATTAAATGTGAAGGCTTCGATTCAACTTAAGCCAAAACAATTTAAATTGTGAGTCTACTCGATAAAAGTTGCAAACTTTCAAGAGGTTTAGGATTATACGCGATCCAAATCGTGAGTAGGATCGAAAATAGGGTAATGTTGATTCAAATCAAACAAAAACAAGCTAAGGTTTTGATCCGAATCACAATGGCTTGAAAGCATACTCTGCCTCCATGATCATAATCATGAACTGAGTGTAAATAAGGGTAATTTGAATCATAAAGCCCTAAAGGTGAAAGATATGTTTAGATATCTTTGGAATACTTATATGTTAATGATGTGTTGCCTAAAACTTCTTCTTCATAGTTGTGCGGATAATATGGTTAGGATTTTGGAAATAATTAAATAATGAAATCGTAAAGTAATAGAGTATAAGCATTGTAAGGAAATGTTGGAAATTAAATAATTAAATTTGAAAATATAAATGATACTAGATATAATAATTAATGATGCTATGACAACAATATTAAAGATACTATAAGGATAATGGATTATGTACTATGTGATATGAATTCTAATTAATTCGAGTATAGCAACTAAGAAATCATAAATGGATAATTTGTAAACCAATATCAATAAACCTCATAATTATCTATTCAATGATAGTATAGTAATAATCCTGATAGCTAATAATATAATGAAACAAGAAACATATGATTGTAATTGTGATGGGTTGTGATCTGTGTGATAAAAATTACAATTGAATATAAATGTTGTGATACTGTTATTATGAACACGATTGTCATGAGAAGTTATACTATTTGAACTCTTGCAATTTTCCTATGATGAAGGGAATAATGATTGATGCCGATGAGAAATGATATTGTTCAAAGTTTGAGAATTTTCCCATGAGACGTGGGATAATGAATGATGGTGATAATGTGTGATATATGTTGATGAAATGTGATAATATATACTTGATGATGTATCTATTATGAGAATGATATCATTTAATACTTAAAAGCTCTTATAAGACTTGAAATGTGAATGAAGGGATCTAATAGGAATAATGAACCAAATCCTGTATCTATGCATTTTGATATGATGAATGGGATATAGCTAGCTTTGGAGGGAAAAGGCTGGAGATGAGTGGGATATGGCTAGATTATTGGAATAAAAAGGAAAACCTTGTTTGTTACTATTTATTATGTCTTTGCACTTGAATCATCAATCTATAAAATGCTAAATTGCAATATGATAATGTGAATTGAAAGTGTGATGATTGATGCTAACTATTGAAGCTGTAAAGTTTATAAGCCTTTATAATTTGTTATTATTAGTGTTGGGTTATGCCATACAGATGTTGGTTACTTATGAATTTTGTGAAATACTACAAATCTATTAATTGTTTATTAAACCTGGCATGGAGTATGAATATATGACTATGATGTACATAAGTATTGTTATTTGATGATAAATTTATAAATTTGGTATAAATTTATCTTACTAAGCTCGAAACTCACTCTTTTGTGAGCTATTTTTCAGATTCTCAGAATATTGCTACTACTCTTCCATCAGAACGTAAGGATGGATGATAATCCTATTAAGATAACAGTTAATATGTTCACATCTACAAAAATGAGTCTTTAGGTGAGGATAGAATACATTATTTAAGCGTACTGTTTTGAAAACCTAATGTATATTTTAAACATGGTTATTCTAGGAGCATGTGCTTTGCTTGGGCTATGCTATTACACATTACATATATATATATATATATATGTTTATACCTCAAAATAACTCTCCTTCCTTTCTATAAACTTATAATTTCTTAACTATCCAATTAGGTTTTAATAGGAATGTTTTGGGAATAATGAAATAAATATGAACAGTAAAGGTTAATGGAAGCTGGAGTAAAGGCTAGTAATTATCAATCAAAAATTCATATTTATGCTGGTCAGGACTTGAAATTTTGGATCATGACATGTTTGGTATCAAAGCATAATCTAGGTTAGAACCTATGCGTATAGGCTTGCATACAAAGTCGTATGATGATGGTTTAATTAAGCATTAATAGGAACAATACCAGTAGTGCATGTGTACTTGGAGCGCATATTGCTAATATCATTCCCGTTCATCTTGTGAAATATGTGTCCATATCAATAGAATTAATTGGGACCTTTTGTATTTTCTGAAAATCTAATTGATTTTATAATGAAGAATATGATAAGAACTAGAAGGTATGAAGATCAAGAATCTAGATTGGACAATGACGAATCACCCATTGGACGAAATAGTCTATACTGTGAACTCGATGAAATCTTATAGTCCGTCAATAGGTAGAAAACTTAGTTTAGTAGCAATGAATCATCTGATATATGCATTCTCTCAAAGCTCACGAACTAGGCAAATGCTTGTATTGTCCTTGCATATTGCATTCTGTCAAAGCCAACGGTAAGGTATTGAACAATCTCAAAAATACACTTAATTTAGATTTCAATTAAATCCAAAGATGTTTATTATCAGTGTCCTAATTAATCGATTACAAAGAAACCACAAAAACTTAACATTATAGACAGAAGTTTGATGGGTATTTTCATAAAAGGATAAGTACTAGGTTTGCGTGCTGGCCTAATAATCATTTTTAGAATTTAAGAAAGGAAGAGATTTAAAAAAAAAATTAAGAGTACAAGGAACTATGGAAGTAAATCACTGACTCTAGAAGATGGAAGCAAATGCTTGATGCTTCTAGCATTTTCGATCATACAGCCGGTCACCTTATTAATTGACAAGGAGAATTTCAACTTTGTGGAGTGCTCAGGTGCGTGGAGTGAGGTGAGGTAGCCGAAAGGTGTCTAAATGTAGCATTGCTGTGAGTTGTGTTTGTAAGGTGTCTAAGTGTGAGTGTTAGTGTAAAAGTGCAGCCACTATTAATACGTATAAATAGTTTTGTTAATAAAAATTAGTTTATTTATTATGAGTCTATTTTCTCAACAAGAGCCAAATGTATACAGAGATGCATAATGCAACTGAGATAGAAGAGAGGACGAGAAAAAAAAAGAGAAAGAATTAAACTTCCAAAATTAAAGAGAGAAGGGGAAGAATCTTCTGCGTTATACACTTAAATTATTAAATTACCATTTTATTTAAGTAAATTTAAAAATAATAGGTTGATTTTTTTTTTTTAAACAAAAGAGTAAAGGGTGCTAAGCTCAGGTTAACAATCCCTTGTGTAGTATAACAATCTAGAACCTTTTCCTTTTCTTCTCTTCTTTTTCTTCTCTTTTTTTTTTCTGTCATTTTCAGATAAATAAAAATAATTTTTATTTTAGAATCTACAGTTTTTTATTGTGATCTATATTTCAATAGACAAATTTTTTTTATATCTATCTTTTTCCGAAAATTACAAAAAAAAAGTACCCTCTGCTCTCAAGGAAAGGGGCAGATCTCAATCCTCATATCACCAATCTCAGTGTAAATTATCTTTGACGTGGAATTTTGTGCAGAAATGACCATTATGTGACAAACTGGTGGAATGGAAGATCTTAAAACAAGATGGTGGTTGCAATAACTACTCAAATAATGGATTGTCTTGAAAAATAATTCATAATCTCGAATCACTGCTTTAGTTATGCTGTTAAGGATGCAGTAATAATGACCCTTTTCTGTGAATTGATTTATGCTTCGACAGCAAACAACTGGGTTGGCAAAATCCTTATCCTCGTGATCATTGTTTATAACTTACGAGAAGAAGTGTTTTTTTAATTTT
This sequence comes from Saraca asoca, assembly GCA_026873985.1. NCBI lineage: Eukaryota > Viridiplantae > Streptophyta > Magnoliopsida > Fabales > Fabaceae > Saraca > Saraca asoca. The sequence goes on along the minus strand of JANHAO010000833.1, from coordinate 12,748 downwards.
TTTTTTTTAATGAAATAGCCTTCTTTTTGTAATAGTATATACCCAAAGAATCAACATCGAACTAAAAACGCAAAGAAAGATAAAATTTTTAAAAAATATCGAATATTATTTAAATCAAAAGCTCTCAAATATCTGGCTAAAAATTTTGTTGTTTCGGTTGGAAGATGACTAATAATAATTTTGGCCACCAAAAATGCATCACCAGGGTGCCACCTGATCTCAGACAGTAAGGTGGGGAAGATTTGATATCCCAGTTGGTTCTATAAACTCCCAAGCAAACTAAATAAGTAAACTAAAAAACGAGAAAGAAAAAATGCAATTACAAGATTAATGGTTCTTGTCAACAGTTTTCCGACGATGAAACTCATTAAACTATCGACTAAAATGAATTTTCAATCCCATAAAATCCTAATGATTATAAGAGAACAGAAAAGGATCCGTTAAAGAGTGTGAACCAATTTGAGCTAAACAATGTTTTCCCCTCCTTTCAAACAATGAAAAAATTAAAATTCTTGAAAATGAATTTATATATAATTTTCTACAATTTTGTGTATGAATTAATTTTTAAATGAATTTTTTTTTTTTTTGTTGATTTCTAATTGGAGGGAGGGGGTTTAGGCTTGATCCAAGTACTCCATCTTCTAATTCTGAAGATAATCATCATCCTAAGTCAAATTTCTTTATTCTGGCATTCTTTAAGGAGGTTGTATACACCATAAATTCATATTCAAATACTCTAGATTCCAACTTTCCCATTAGAAAGTTGTAAAAATGAACATAATCAGCTGAATTAGTATCATAATCATAGAAGAAAGAAGGCATTAAGAAAAATTACAAAGAAAACAAGAGTTAAAGACTGATAAATCATTATTCAAATAATATCAACTATTAATACACTATAAATAAGGTAGAAGAAGACAAACCCCACCTCTCCTCTTCTCACAGAATAATTGATGCTAAGCAACATAGTTAAAGTGATATATCCGCAAAAGGAAACAATAAACAGAGTACCCAATTGAAGCTGAAGTAGGAAGCTCATCAAACCAATCAATAATGCATAACATAAACATTGTACTCAACAATGGCATCCCTAGTCTTAAGTGAGACCCAATGAGTTGAAGCTTCACAATATCCGCTTGCAAATCTGAAAAGCCCACTTCCACCAATCACAGGCATTTCTCTAAGCTTATTGAACACCGGATTCCTCCCCAACACTGTAATAGTGCTTCCATTGTATTTCCCTTCAATGAAAGCAAAATTCATAGCCATTAAAAGACCAACTTCAGTCTGTGAAGCAGAGGCGTAAAACCCTTGGGCTCTTCCAACCAATTTGGAGCTAAGTTCTGGGCCTAAGGTTAAAGGATTATCGATCATATTCACCAGACCGAAGGCGGTGGTTGTGTTCACCGGGGGCTTCACGACGGCGACTGAAGTGGGATTGCGGCCGCTAACAACGTCGTGCCAGTAGAATTTGAAGTGGCTCAGCTTTTGTTTCTTGAGACCGAGCATTTTCCGATCTATTGGTCGAACAAAATCGGTGTCTTGTGCTTCGACTGAAGAAAGCATTGGAGAGCAGAGGAGGAGGAAAAAGATGAAGATGGAGAATTGAGTGGCCATGATTGGTGGGAGAAATTGAAGCGATGCTATTTTTTGGCAGAGGAATTAAAAAGAGGAGGATGAAGTTTAGTGCAGAGGAAACGTATGAAGCCGTTGGTGGATTTTATAAGCAGACAAAATGAAAGTGGGTTGAATAATTTAGTGCCACACTATTTAGAAACAGAGTTGAATGATTAGAAACAGACAGGAAGCTTGAAAAATTAGGACTGACCTTAGCAGATTATGATGGAAGTCACACCGGCCAACTCCTTTTTCTGGCTATATTTAAGGGGCATTTTTCAATTTATGGCCTTAAGAACTATACTTGATGTTAATAATATAATTTTAAAAAAATTTATGTATTTTTATTAAATTTATTTTAAATTTTTTATATAAATTAAGAATATACATATATATATATAAGTTTTCAAAATTTTCATATTCTCAATGTTATTCCTTTTAAAGGCACTCGTTAACAAAACCTTATTTTATATGGAACGTTGCTGCTTTTATACTCATATTTTTAGGTCTAACACACGACGTTTCATATGATTTTATTTTGTCATATGCCTTTACACAGATTTTTTTTTTCTTCTGATTTGATGGTGTATAATAATTATGTTATTAACGCATTTTGATTTATTTTATTAAAGATTATTAAGATTAATTTTATTCGTAAGTAATTATTATTAATTATGTATAATGTGAATTGATCTTTAAATTTTTTTTAAAAATATATGTTTGAGTAGAAATAAATTATATAATTAAATATAAATTGAAATAATGGTAAACAATTAGTGATCGTAGTTTATAAATCAAACATATTATATTATATACACTTTTTCACCAATCATCAATTGTCATTGAATAAATTTTTGGTTTACTACTCATATATATATATATATATATATATATATATATATTAGTCTTATTAAAAACTTGCAAACAACTTGGTCGATTTAGTGCATTCAGAAAGTTAAAATCATCAATGCTATAATTATGAGAAAGGCATGCATACTTGAATAAATATAGTAGCTACTTTGACAAAATAATAGCCATAATCAAACTAAATTTGAATTTTTCATTATTATAAGGGAAAATACAATCTAGATATGGTTTAAATTTATTTTGTTTACTTATAGTTAAAAGCATCAAAATTAACTTATATAATTTGCTTTGTTAGCATTTTATCCTCTTCAACTAATTTTCTGTCAAAAGCAGATGAATTTTATAGATTTTATGTAAATAGTTGATTTAGGAACATATTTTTAAATTCTCAACTATAACTCAAAATATTACTTTACGGATTAAATAGTTCATCCTCATCATAACTTTATTTATTTAGTTTAATTTTATGATTTTAATAGACAAAAAAGAAAAATTATGTAATAAAAATGTGTAAATTTCCTTTCTTAAAAAAAATAGTTTTAGATAGATAAAATATTAATAAAATAAATTATATGTCCCTCAATTGTAACACTTTAAAGCACAAACTGAACAAATAAACTTAAAACAAATCACAAGTAGATGAACTATATTTCCCATCTTTTAATTAAGCTGTTGGCTGCTTATAACAAAAGTCAAAGGAATGGGTCTGATCTTCAAACAAGATACCAAATAAAAACATTAATGATCATCTTCTTCTAACTTACATTATAACCCAAGAGTTCTAAATATCTTTTAAACTAAGTTATAAGTGGGCCTCAGCAACCAAATACTCTATGAAAACAAATTTAAGTAACTTTAGAAGAAAACATCATTAAATTTAAGCAACATTAGATGAAAACGTCATTAAAGATAAGCTAAAGAATTCAATAAATCTTGTTGGTTAAAATAACAGTAATGAGACATGGAGAAATTTTAAATATTTATTTTTAAATATAATCTAATGCAATCTTCATACTTTAAAGAAATTAAAAGATTAGACTTTTTAAACTAACAATATTATAACTTTAATTTAATCGTAGCTAATTATCTTATGCCAATTGAGTAATGAGTATCACTCCATCTTAATATGTCAAATAATACAAAATAAGAAAGGAAGTTAATAAAAACCATAGAAGTGATTTTTAGAAGTAGTACTTGCATGTGTCAAATGCTAGTCTTTGCAATGGCTTGGCTTTGGGGATGAACTCCAAAATCAAGGCAACTCACAGCACAACAAATTTGTAGTTCTAAAAATTTTGATAAGTTTATTCTAATGCCTACACTTTCAACTCTAGATTTTTTAAAATTTGTAGTTTTACCGTGGATTTTAAGATGACATTACAGGTGAAAACAAACACTATTGTTTATCAAAAATTGAAAAAATTTTAAGTTTATGAAATCTACTTTTGAACTTTTAATTATTTTAAGAATATATATAAAATTTAAAAAAAAATAGTTTACAAATTAAGCAGGTTATATATTGAAATACATGAATGGTTTATATTATTCCTTTAAGTTAGAATTTAATAAGATAGTGTCACATAATGTATAGCGTAAAATGTTCTAGTTCTAGTGCTTAATTACACTTTTTGAATTTTTCAATTTGCACACTAATCATTTATGTGAAAAAATAAAGGAAAAGTGAATAGTTGCATAACTAAATTTAAATTAAAATATATCACAAGTTCATGTTAAATCATGCATTAAAATATACCAATCAAATAATTAATACACATTTTAATGATTCAAAGAAAATTTTCACCATAACATAACTAAATGTTAATTAATACAAATAATTAAATAAATAAATGATTAATTACAAGTAAATAATTAAATTACATAATCAATTCTTTTTAATCTTTATTGCAAAAAAAAAATCTACAAGGTTGCTTGAACCCATGTAAAATTAATATTAACTTAACAAATAAATAAATTAATGAATAAATTATTTCTTCCCGTCCCAACATTTCCATAGGGGCAAAATTTAGAAGTTAATGAGGACATTTTTAGTATCACTCATAACGTCAAAAATGATACAGATTCATTTTTAGACATAAATTTTGCATAACTTCTACTAATGCAGTGAATTTCACATAGGCTCAATTGTAAAAAAAAAATGTAAATAGTGACCATAAATAATTAATATTAAATGTAACATTACTCTAATTTCTCTTTTTTAAAAAAAAAAAAAGTATGAGCATGTGTGCGTAGTAAAATACGCATAAAGACGTTCAATGGCCACGCGTGCTTCCAGAGAGATTCTTTGATTGGAAGCTAAACTTCAATAGTCACTCCTACTAATGAACATTATTTCATCTCAACTGTATGAATAATTTTCTGAAAATATAAAAAAAATAAAACCACTATAAAATTAAGAAAGATGCCGAATACAACAAACTTGTAATAATGACAATGTAAAATAAAGAATAATTCTTTCTTCATTTCTATTTCTTGTCACACAATATACAAGGGCACATGACTTATTTGCAAGCTTATAATCATAAAAAAAATTATACAACTGAAAATTATAAAATTAAGTATGGTAGTGGAGTATGAAGAGAATGTTATGGGTAAAAACACAAGGAAGAAAAAGTAAACCATCCATTATTTAATGGATTTATAATAAGATAAATTATCTATTATTTAATGGATTCATAACAATCCCCCTTGAATGTTCATTTTTCATTAGTCAAATTGTTTCATTAAAAACCTTATTAAGAAAAATGCAATGGAACAAAAACCATTGGCAAACAAGAAAAGTACAGTGCATGTTTATTCCATCTCTCATGTTAACGAAGATCTTTGAAACAGCATAGGCGAATATTGTATCCTAATTGCTCAAAAGTTTTAGTTGGCAATGATTTGATGAAGAGATCTATTAAATAATATTTATAATACTCCTCCTTGAATATTCATTTCATAAAGAATATTTTTTATGATACGTAATTTGATAACACCTCATTAACAATCTTACTAGAAAAAACTCTATGGGACAAAAAACTTGGTTAAAGAAAACAGTACGATGCATATTTACTTCCCTCAAAACAATATCACTTGAGATTTTTGAGCCGATGCATTTCAATATTATGAACTAGCTTTTTGAATGTTATGGCAAGAAGTAAATAGCCAGTTTGAGATTGATTATTATGTGGATCAGATAAAAATTCTGTAATTGCATAATCAATTGAATCTAAACTAGACTCATATGAATAAAATAATCTCATATCATTTATTTCTTGGAGATAACGAAATATATATTTCATATCAATGCTTTTTGTTTGGAGAAGGCCTATATCTTGTTAATAAACTTATTAAGAAGACTAAATCAAAACATATATCATTAGCAAAATACACTAGTATCAAGACCAAAAAGTTCTTCATTATTATTAGGAGATAAAAAATGGATATTTATTAGAATCAAGTGATCAAACAACCATTGGGAGTGGATGTGATTTATTTATGTAAAAATATTTTCAGACCTTTCTGATGTAATTTGATTGATGAAAAAATATTCTATTATTTAAATGTTTAATCTGTAGGCCAAGACAAAAATTTTATCTTTCCAAATTTTTCATTTTAAACTCAATTTTCAAATATTCTACATTCTTTGGAAGCTCTTCATAGAGTTCCAATAATGTCCAACTCATAATATATAGAAATTATAGTAAACTCATGTTCAGAATTCTTTATAAAAACACAGACAGAAAAGTTTATTTTTATATTCTTCTTTTGACAAATATTCACTAAAACAATTGTAGCACATTTATCCAGATTATTTTAATCCATACAAAAATATTTGTAATTCAATTAAATATATTGCTTAAGAATTCAAATTGTATGCTTCAAACATCTTAAATCCTTCGAGGATTTTCATAAAAATATCATTGTAATTATTTTCACATGTGTAGTAACATAAAACTAAATCTATTAGACTCATATCAAGTTTTGATATATTACTAGAAAAAAAATTGCATCTACCATAAACAAATATATATTTCTTATAGCCAATGACAATATTTATAAAAACATTTATTCTGCAAATCATGCTTTATATTTACAATTCCAATTTTTCTCATTTCTTGGAATAATTACACATATGTACCTTATTAGCTTTAAACCCACTAGGTATTTCTTCACTTTTGTTATGGGTATTTTTGAAACTATGCGAATGGACTGGTAAAAGCCTAATGGATAGGCCTAATTAATAAAAGCCCAACTAAACTGGAATTGAGGTCATAGAGGCAGGACATCAAATTGCTGAATGCAAGCTCGAATCACTAATTAAAGGTCAGCAACAGCTTCAGGCCATTAGGGCTAGCCCACAGGTCGAAAGTCGAAGCACGCTCATTGTAGTTAAATCTGAGAACGGGACCAACTTGCATGGCCAACTTACAGATGTTAGCTGATAGAAACCAACTTGTATTTAATTTATTATTTTCTATTTTTGGAATACGTTAAGATTGTATAACCCAGTAACTATAAGTAGGGGTTAATATCATTGTATAGATGGCATGAAAAACAAAACTAATAGAATCAAGATCAGATAATCTGTAAACACATTCTCAAAAATATAGCTATCATGGATGCAGAGGTCGACAATTGACTTTAGCCAAATCACGTTAAAAACTTCTGGTGCTCCCTGTTCTTCTTCTCGTTATCATTCCTCTCTTTCACACTATCAGTTTGTAGTTTAGGATTTGAGAAGAACCTGGTTGACTGAATTCACACGTCAATATTTTGGCGCCAGAAGGAGGGCCCAAACTGCATCTTACTTAATCCAATGGTAGATTTCCTATTCAACTGCAATGGCTAGAGGGAGAACCACCAAAAGTTCAGATGCTCCAATTGACCAGCGTAAGGGTCATGTATAACAACAGTAGGAACCAATTCATCCCACAACAGGTGCTTCCACTGTCCTTGTCATTGGCTTACCTCCAACACCCCATTGCCAAGCTGGTGTTATTATCCTTAGGGTGGATGAAACACAAACATGACACCAACGTCAGGAGGCACTGAAGAATACAGTAAAGGAGTTAGTTGATATGGTTAAAGCACTGGTGTAGGCATAAGCTCAAGGAGTGCAAAACCAAGTTGGGGCCACTACACCTGAAGGAGAGCTTCATTAGCCGTGGCAAGAAGCTTAGGAGAAAAGGTCGACCGGACAAATGTACCAACGCACTAATTCAGCTCACTCCTCTAATTCATGTACAAGATCGGAGGCCCATCGAGCACGTGAAGATCATGATAAAGCGGAAAGCTTGAACAAGACTAGTCGGGGGCATACTTCAGATCATTGCTCTCATGACCATGGAGATAAAAAGAACCAACGATCTTCCAGCTGGCGATTTGAAACACGGGACTTGATGGTGGAAGAAATGCTCTAGAGGGTGAAGCAGTTGGAGGAACACCCTCGAGTTTAGAATAGTCAAGATTGTTATAAGAAGAGGACACCATTCATTAAAGAAATCAAGATGGAACCTCTCTCTCGCAAGTTTAAAATTCCAACAATCCTGCAATACAATGGCGACAATGATCTATATGACCACCTAGACACATTCAATGTTCATATGGATCTTCAGACAACCAACTCTTTAGTTAAGTGCTACATCTTCCCAACAATTCTTGGAAACATACCCCAGACGTAGCTTGGGAGTCTCCCAGCTTGCAGCATTCACAGTTGGGAAGAATACCAAAGAAGATTCATCAATCAATATAGAGCACTGAGAAGGTAGCTCACACCATCCTGCCACCTTACAATGGTTTTTCAATGAAAGAATGAATCACTGAAAGACTACATTACTTGGTTCAGGAATGAGGTCAACAATGTAGAAAACCCCCTCAGTTAAGAGCATCCTGATGGCTATCTTAGCAGGACTTCGCAAGGATAGTAAACTTTATAAAAGCATATGCAAGTCTCCTGTAAGAGACATAGGAGAATTCTACAAGCGGGCTACCAAGGAAATCAGGTGGAAAGAAATTTTTGGCCTAAGAAAGTCCAATCCAAAAGACGAGGTGAAAAACTTCAATTAGAATAAAAGAAAGAGCAATGGCGGAAAAAGTAAAGAGAGTCAGAAGGGTAGCTTTAGCTATCAACCTGCAAAAAAGGTCAGAAAGTGAGCGACCTTAACATTAAGGTTACCATGATCACTACAATATCTTGTCTGATACTCAAGATAGGATTTTGGCAATAGAAAAAAAATAGGGAGGATTTCAAGAAGCCTAACCCTATAAAGGCTCCTAATAGGCACATGAACAAAAACAGGTTTTGTGCTTATCATAATGAAGTTGGGCATAATACTTTGGACTGCTGGGCACTAAAATATGCAATCGAATATCTAATTAAGAGAGGTCACTTGAGAGATTATGTGGTGTGACCTGCAGGTCAGTGACTTCAGTAGTCCAAACAATCAGCACAACAGTAGCGTCATTGGACTCCTAAGTAAGGGGAGGCACCCATAGTAAGAACAATATTCACCATCCATGGTGGACCTCACATTATAGGAACCTCAAACAAATCACATGAATGCTATGTGCAGGAGGCAAACCACGTCCTGCTAACGGGTCATGGTGAATTTGAGAGACTCACTAAGAAAGAAAATACAACCTCAAATAGCATCATATTCACAAATAAAGACGCACGAGGAGTATGCTCTTCCCATAATGATGCACTGGTCATCTGAGCTAGAATTGACAATGTTAAGGTGTGAAGGATAATGATTGATATCGATAGCTCAATAAATGTGATGTACAAGGAATGTTTTAATCAAATGGGTCTGAGCTTAGGCCAAATAAAGCATTCATCTAAGCCCCTCTATGGTTTCACTTGAGATGCAATATTACCGGTGGGGTATATCAAACTTCCTTTTACTCTTAGAGATTCAGGCCGCCAAGCCACCATCCTAGTAGATTTTCTAATTATAGATTGTCCCTTGGCATATAATATGGTACTAGGGTGACTTACAATGAACAACTTGGACATTGTCACATCTACCAAGATGCTCACCATAAAATTCCCAACCCCCAATAGAGTAAGATGCATGCAAGGTGAGCAGCAAATAGCCAGACATTACTATGAGAATACAATTAAGTTAGGAGTGAAAAAAAAGAAGGTTAATGTGATTTCTGGTAATGGACAATGAGCTGGAAGCACAACAGGGGTCAGTCATGACCTCGACCCTCATGAGGTGGATGTTGATAGAACAACTAGTGCAATCAAAGAACTCAAAGACGTATGGATCAATGAGGCAAATGCTAAGAGATGCCTTAAACAAGGAAAGAATTTGTCTCCAAATGTAAAAACCTAGCTAGCTAAATTTCTCAAGGCCAATTTGGACTTGTTCGCTTAGAACCATGAAGATATGGTAGGAATTGATCCTAAAATTATGTCGCATAAACTCAACATCAATCCCTGTCACAGACCAACATGCTAGAAAAGAAAGCTGATAACTACTAAGTATTATATCACTCTTAATGAAGATGTAGATAAGCTTTTAGCTAATAAGTTTATCTGAGAAGCCCACTACCTGACCTGGGTGGCCAACCTTGTGCTTGTGAAAAAGAAAAATAGGAAGTGGAGAACCTGTATTGATTTTACAGACCTAAATAAAGCCTGCCCAAAGGACAGTTTTCCTCTGCCAAGGATTGATCAGCTCGTAGACATAACTGCTGGTCATCAGCTTCTCAGCTTCATGAATGCCTACTCAGGATACAATTAAATCCCCATACACCCATAAGATGAAGAACACACCTTGTTCATCACTGACCATGGGTTGTATTATTATAAAGTGATGCCCTTTGGACTAAAAAATTTAGGGGCAACTTATCAGCGGTTGATGAACATGATGTTCAAAGAATAGATTGGAAAAATAATAGAGGTGTACGTAGATGACATATTAGTAAAGTCTGAACAGGTCGCTAGTCATGTGCATGATCTCAAGGAGATGTTTGAAATTCTAAGAAAATTTCAAATGAAGTTGAACCCACATAAGTGCGCATTTGGAGTAGCTTCATGAAAATTCCTTAGTTTCATGGTCAATAATAGAGGAATTGAGATAAACCCTAAAAAAATCAAGGCACTTGTAGACATGAGATCTCTAACCAGAATCAAGGACGTGCAGAGCCTTAATGGCCAAGTTGTAGCACTCAGTAGATTTATCTCTAAAGCAATAAACAAATGTGTCCCCTTCTTTAATACACTAAAAAAGGCAAAATGATTTGAATGGATGGAGCAGTGTGAGATTGCCTTTCATCAACTAAAGGAATACATAGGTCGAGCTCCACTCTTATCCAAACCAAGGGATGGCGAGAAGCTTGTTATCTACCTGGGAGTATCTCGGCACGCTCTCAGTGCAATCCTCGTGTGGGAAAAAGGATGAACATAATTTCCAATTTACTATGTGAGCAAAAGATTGTTAGATGCTGAGACAAGGTATTCACCAATGGACAAGCTTGTTTGCTGCCTCATGATTGCATGAAGAAAGCTAAGACCTTATTTTCAATCACATAGCATCGAAGTGATCACACAACACCCACTAAGGTAGATTTTACAAAAGATAGATACTTCAGGTCATCTACTTAAGTAGGCAGTCAAGCTAGCCCAGTTTGACATTGAATATAAATTGAGACCAACAATAAAAGGGCAAGTCTTGGTAGACTTTATTTCAGAATTCACAAGCCCTACCAAAGAAGAAATGAAGACACCAGAGGCTTCATACTGGGAATTACATATTGATGGGTCCTCAAGTGAAGAAAAAGCTGGGGGGACAGGAGTGCTACTTATCAACCCAGAGAAACATAAAATCCTCTGTATACTGAGATTTGATTTTCAAGCCACAAACAATAAAGTAGAATATGAAGCATTATTGGCAGGGCTTTATCTAGCAAAAGAAGTGCGAGCTGAAAACCTGGAGATATTTAGCAACTCTTAACTTATTGTTTGTCATATACAAGGGTGAATACCAAATAAAAGGATCGAAGATGGCCATTTATTTGTAAAAGGTTCAAGAGCTACTTCACTCCTTCCAATAATATGAAATCCATCAGGTCCCGTAAGCTCAGAATTCATATGTAGATGCATTAGCTCGCTTGGCCACGACCAAGGATGCTAACTTCTTTGGAGCAATTCCAGTTGAATTCCTCCTATCACCTAGCATAAAGTAGAAAAATGTTGTAATGACAATGGTCATAGTGCAAAATTCATGGATGAGTCTGATTTTAGATTACTTGTGAGATGACAAGCTGCCATAAGACAAGTTAAAAGCACACCACTTACAAGCTCAGGCAGCTAAATATTGCATCTATGATAACATGTTATATAAAAGGGGATTTTCAGCTCCACTCCTAAGGTGCATCAATGGCCAGGATTGTGATACCATTCTAAAAGAAATTCACATCAGTTATTATGGGAACCACACTAGGGGGCTATCCCTAAAGGCACTCCAGCAAGGGTTTTATTGGCCCAAGATGAAACAAGATGCCATTGACCTTGTGAAAAGATGTGATAAGTGCCACAATTTTGCCAAAATCTCATGAGCTCAGCTAGCCTACCTGTAACAAATGATCAGTTTATAGCCCGTTATGACTTGGGGGATGGACTTGATTGGACCATTCCCAACTGGTTGTGGGCAATGCAAGCATGTGGTGGTAGCTGTCAATTATTTTACCAAGTGGGCAAAGGCAAAGGAATTAGCAGAAATCTCTTCTATAAAAATTGAAAAATTTGTGTGGTCTAACATTATTTGCAAATTTGGAGTCTCTAAGTAAATCGTAACTGACAATGGGACCCAGTTCAATAGCAAGTAATTTATCAAGTTTTATAATGACCTCAAAATTGAAAAGAGCTTCTCAGCTGTAGACCATCCTCAGGCCAACGTGCAAGTTGAGGCTATCAACAAGATCATTAAGCAAATCTTGAAGACAAGGCTGGATGCCAAAAAGGGAGCATGGGTAGACAAGCTATAGAAAGTGCTTTGGCCTTATAAAACTATAGTTTGTAGCACCATAGGAGAAACTCCTTTCACAATGGTGTATAAGTCTAAAGCCATGATCCCAATAAAACTTGAGATAACAACGCTGTTAGTCTGATAGGTGCCCTAGGGTCAATGTGATTGAACTCTATTATATATATATGACTGTACATTTTGTATTGATTTGATAATAAAGGTTGATTTTTTCATCTTATATTGCTTTCATTATGTATTGCATGTAAAAGATGAAGCCCATGGTG
>JANHAO010000832.1:0-36945 GCA_026873985.1 Saraca asoca | reverse complement strand
GAGTACTTATTTTCATATAAAAAAATAATAATTACAATATATATTTACAAATAAGCACAATATTTTTTAATATTTACAAATGTACTTATATATTTTTATTATTTACGCATATCTCCCACATATCGGTGTCCTATATTTTTTGAAAATACCGTATCCTCGTATCTGTGTGTCGGTGTCCGTATAACATAGTGTCTGAAATCACACTATTTGAGGCCTGAGCAGTCAACTAACTTAAAGCTAAAAATGATAACAAAACATATCTCATACGTGAATGTGAAGTATTTTGTTCTTTCTCTTAATTTCTCTATTTTGTACAGGTTTTGATTAAACAGTTGACCTCATCTCCTTGGAACAACTTGCTTTGCAATATATACTATGGATTGATTGTTGAAGGTCAGTCCATTTTCAGTATAACTCTATATCTACACTGCAGGCACATGGATATATCAGTGATTCAGGTTTTTTTTTTTTTTTGTCCTCTCTGTGTTATTTGAAAATTTTCTGATTGATATTTTATTTAGTAGCTCAGCCAACGTCGATCAATCTGATCTGGTTCTTTGGTTGGGTTGTAGACCATTACTTCTCTCGTTGGAAGGTTGAAATCGTCATTTCCCATTGAATGTCATTAATTACCTTCGTTGAAATATCAAAGGATAGGCCAATTGATTTGAGTTTAAATTTAGAGAAAAATACATTTTACTCGTATATGATCCTAATTTTAATTTATTCACCTGTGATTTAAAATATCATAGGATGTTAATATATAATCTGCATTATTAACACTTTATTCGCTTAATTAAATTAATTTTTTTTTCAGATCTAATAGATTTTATCATATATCAATCAGATACTCTTTAATTAGTCCTAATTATATTTCATTATTTCTAATTTCTTTTTTTACTTAAATTCAAAATTGAAATTTTTTTGCAGAAATTAGAAGTAAATTTTACTTTAGGATTTTAGATTTAGGAAGAAGAGGAAATTGGGGACAATAAGATTAAAATCCTGATTAAATTAGGATTAATTAAGAAACACATGAATGATATATGATAAAAATTTGTTAAACTTGGATGAAAAATAGTGCAAGTAGGCAAAGTATTAATGATACAAACTACTGATTGTTTCCTTGTGATATTTTAAAATAGGGTTAAATTAATTGAAATTAAGATCATATTATAAATGAATAAAGTGTATTTTTTTTAATTTAATAGTTTTATTATTTTTATATTCTCTCTGAGTTCAAATTTAATAGACTATTGTTGGCATTTACTAGATTGAGTACTCTCCGCTGCATGAGTTAGGTGATAGATTGACTTTCTTGTTGGATGACATGAGAACAATGACTTTTGTGCATATGCCATATCAGTTGATCTTTCTTTGAAAATGTCTGCTATCTGGTGTTTAGGTTGAGCAAAGGGACGAACTTGTTGCTGTAGGGTAGGTATCACCAAAATCGAACTTAGGTTGTAATATATCAAGATTTGGGCAGAGAAGAATCTTGTACAAGATGATCTGCATATGGCACTCGTTACTTCATATATTCTTGGGTCAATGAATGGTAAGCTGCGAGGATTGCATCTGTAAAATGGCTAATTCAGAGTCGATGATACTCAAGTGCATGTCTTGTCACTTACATATATATATATATATATATATATATGTATATAGACTTAGTTTTGAACTTGATTATATCTTCGGGATTACTAGGTTTCAATTCTAACAGTTCCCAACAACATTCTCCAACTTTAAGCAATCTTGTTAAATTAAGTGTCAGATGAACAATTAAGATCGCTCTTAAGAAAAAGAAAAAGGACAATTAATCTGTGGGAACACTTTGACAAGGAAGTTATCAATGGTAAAGAAAAGGCTCTCTGCAAGTATTGTCGCATTTCAATAGCAGGGCATCCTAAAGCTGATGCCTCCCATTTGTAAAAGCATATAAAGAAGAGTTGTAATGTCATCTTCCATTCAAAGATCAAGGTCAGCAAGGACAAGTCAGGGACTCCGAGGGTTACAACTTTTTTATTTCATTTTGATGCAGCAAGAAAAGAGTCCATGCACATGATTATCATATATGAATATCTTTTTTCTATTGTAGATCTCGCTGGGTTTCAGAGATATTCTTATGCACTTCAGCCATTATTCAAATTGATATCACACAATACAATGAAGAATAATGTGATGAAGGTGTTTGATTGCTTCTTAATTCTTTCTGGTGTATATTTTCTTTACAAAACTCTGCATGTACAACTTGTCAGGATTGGTTTTTTCGGATTTTGGCCCTTTCTTTTTTTTTTTTTTTTAAAAAAAAAATCCTAACATAAAAGGTAACATAATTAAAACAAAATCTTTCAAGGTCTAAACTGGTTCAACCATTAGATCTTAGAGACCATTTTCATGTTTAAGATATGTTGTTATTTAGAAGAGGATATCTCTCTATATGATATTGAAATCAGAATCTTGATGCAGTAAATTTTAAAAATTGGGATATATTATTTATTTATTTATGTTGAAAGGGTATAATCTCCTACAATCACAGTATCCTCAAGGTCATGTATACAAATCTTCTTTTAGTTATGGTTTAATATTTTAATTGTAATGCTTTTTGTTTAATTGCTATCAATCTCTTATAAGTGTCTGATGGTGATAGATCTACTACTTACTCTATAATATGTCTTAGAGTAGAAAAAATAGCGCAAAAAGTTTTGGCTACTTTTAGTAGTGGTTCTCTGTATGATTTTATGCCTGAGATTTGCCTTTTTCTATATTAATTACATGCTGAGATTGTTGGCTATTTGTGCATACAAGTAAGTTTCCTCATTTTATTAATTATAATATTTCAGGTTACAGAACTTCAATGGAAGCTACAAGCAAACCATCCACATTTTATTTATTGTGAAAGAAGAAGAGAAAAAGAATTTGGTTGATTATTTTGAAACATTTTCTATTAGCCTTACTAGATTTAGACGTAAAATAACTAATTTCTGCCTTTCTAGTTTCTTTTGAACTAATGTTATGGTTTGTCTATTGATAATTTAAAGTGATCTTCCCTCATTTGATCAATGTTTATAGATGTGATTCATCTTATTCTTCTTCATGCATTGGAACTTGCTAGTGTCTAAATCTATGGAAGTGTATTTGAACCATAACTTCATTCTATGGGGAAAAACCATTATGCGAGACTCCGTATATATTTGCATTTCTAATTCTTTATTTACGCATTGGAACTTCAATAAATATATATATATATATATATGCACCCCTTCTAGTCCTTGTCACAATTGTGGTAATGTGTTTTGTGCTTTCATATCATTTTATTTTGTTGTCACACCCCAATTTGGGAGCATGACCAGTATTGGAAGACATCTAGTAGTGTCTTCCTACGAGCCTCACATTATACATACAATGCACACTTTATATTAAAGTTCTAAGGAAGCAATAACTCAAGATTTCTCAAAAAAAAAAAAACAATTATACTTATATATCATTCCAAAGAAAGATTTTTACAAAAATTCAATAAATTTTCTTTGTTTTTCAGATATTTACCAAGATCACATATCATCAATACAACTTATATTTGACAACAACCAACACATAACATAAAATACAACCGTTGTACACACTTATATGCAAATACAACTTATACAATAATTGTCAAATCATTTTGAGCTAATGATGTCGCCCAGGTCTAAAGTCATGAAAAATAAAATATTTTTAAAACAGAAAACAAGTAAATTTTATTAAAATTTAATGAGTGAATAATTCATTGGAAAACTACTAACAATAAAAAATACATATTCTAATAAAATCAATATATGTACTCAAGCATCAAATTGCTTTTCAAATTTAATTCTAACCATAATAACATAAAAAAAAAACTCAATTTTCTTAGTTTATCGAGTTTCAAAGATGTATCTGGTAATATTGGAGAAGGAAGTTTTAATAAAGCTAACAAAATTTTTTATGAGAACTAATGTAGAAAACAAAACTAGAACTCAAATGAATGTTTTTCCTTATGTAATAACACTTTCTTGCCAACACCATAAATAAAACGTAACTTGTATATCTATATAACCCATAATAGACAAAACTAGCTAAAAGGCTTAAATCATGTACATGTAATATAAGAAATTAAATAGTGTCAACATAACAATAGGATCCAAAGTGAAGTTCCTATAGATAACCTTACCTATCAATGTCAATTCTTTACCATTTACCTTATCCCTCTAAACATTTAAATCACCCTTTATCCATCCAAACATGTAATATGGCCATAATTTTTATGATTTCAAGTGCACTTGGGATTTCTAGGAAAAATTTTGAAGAATCTAATTTTTTTAACTCATCATAAAAACCCATAGTTATGCTTTCTTTTCATAAGCAATACTCACTTGTAAGGAAGATAAAAAAAAAAAAATCATTATCAATTCATATATAAACATTTGACAATCTAATTCCATGAACATAGCAAGAGCTTCGAATATCAATTCATAAAACAAGTGTTCCACATCTATCATATATATGCATATGAATAGCATTTGATACACAAATATCACTTTTACTTTCAAATGTACATGTATAAAAAGATCCTAATTTGATTGTAAATTTTGGATATAATATAAGGTTTTAAATTCTTGTAAGATAACTTTTGTACAGCATGTAGAAAAGAAAAGGCAAATAATCCATTCATTACTCTAAGTTTATGGAGCTTAGTTTTGAAGATTTCTAGCTTGATGTATTCAAGATGCTCCACTCTCATTTTTTATTTCAAGATTGAGGTTGTCATTCCTTGATTTCCAAGAGCTTATGGGCCTAGTTATATAAAATTGATGTCCTATTATTCAAAAGAAGTTGAACTAGCAAGAGTAAAAAATAAGAGTATTCACTCAAGTTCAAAGCCCACATTTTACCCTTCCTAACTTAATTTGAGATGATTTGAAACTACCTAAGTAATCATAATTCTTACGTAGTATAGGTTAGTGTTTCAACTACTAAGCTTCCCAAAAATCCTTACCACTTGCCTAACATTTTTCCTACACCAAAAGAGTACTTGATTGAACCAAAAATCACCTTTAAATAATTGCAATGTTGGCTGCGTAGAACTAGATCATTCTAGTAAATTTTTTGTCACAAGATATTTTTGAAAATCAAAACGATCGACAGAGATGGAAAGGCAACGAAGCATGGAGATGACTGAAGTGCTATCAAGATAAAAAGGGGAAGACTGAATTTAAATGGGCTTGAGACTTTCAGGGAGTTTAGGGAAATTGACAATGAAGAAAAGAAATTAAATGGTTGGTTTAGTTGTGTAATAAAATGATGGTTAATTTATCTCAAATCAATTTTAGGAAAAGCATATTTAAATAACACAGTTCAAATTTAATAAGTAAATATAATACTTTAGATTTTGTCATCAAAACAAGTGCCTTAATATTACACATTAAGTATCCAAAATAATTAAGACCATAAATTTAATATACTTCAATTAAATTTAATATTCAACTTAATAAAGTAAAATAGATATGCTTAGGTTAATTAATTAAAGCTAAGATATACTAAGTACAAATTAATTACCCAGTGTAATAATAAATAAGCATTAAATATTCTTTAATCATTTGTAAAATCCATTTAAATAGAGTTTCAATAGCATTATTAAACTTAGATTGTAAATCATATTATCATGTAAACCAAGTATTTATTTAGTAGAATCAAAAGGTACTTTAAGAATTTAAAACAATTATAAATAACAAATTATGAGGAAAGTAAAATAATGATGACAAAAGAATCTAAAAGAAATAGATGAAGAGAATCAGAATAATAAGAAAGTAATTTTTTTTTCTTATTCATAATAGTATAAAATCCTTATTACAATTATCTATATATAAGGCTCTTGGACCCAAGGGAGAATTAGAGATAAACTCAATCAAGATAATAACTTACAGATAAATGAAAGAGATATGATGAACATTCACATAAATATAATATTTATAACACTCCTTCTTGAATGTCCATTTATAAAGATTATGCCTCGTTAAAACCTTTACTAAGAAAAAATCCAATTGGGAAAAAATTCTGAAGAAGGAAAATGAGTATATCATTCTTTTAACAAATAATCTACTTTATTAGAAACCTTGCAAATAAAAATCTAGTGAGAAAAAGTTGTCAAAGGAAAAAAGAGTACAATATGAGTTTAACTCCCCTTATTAGAAATGTTACTTAAAATCTCTAAGTTAATGTAATCCAATCCTATAATCAATTCTCTAATGTTAATGTAGGAAGTACCTTCATGTTATGGACAATTTTTAGGACTAAGTGAAATGGGCTACGAAGGCCAAGTGAACTAAACCAAGATAAGAGGGATGACCCAATCTAAAGTAAGGCCATAGAAGCTAACTAGATCGTCACCTAGTGTGAGCTCGAAGCCCCCACTAGTTCAAGGTTGCAGCGAGCTCCCCCAGGGATAATTGGACACAGCTAATGTCTGCTTAACAGTCTGAAACATACTTTAACTAGCAAATTAGCCTCCAAAAACTAACAATGATTTGCCTTGTATTTATTACTGACTCCTAGCATTTATTGCCTAATGCAACTATAATCATAGTTTTATGATGCTAAATTACGACTTGTAACCTTCCCCGCTCCTATAAATAAGAAAGGAGACCATTGTAATGAAAAGGAAGAAAATTACATGCAGAAACCTTGCAAAATCACCAAGAGAATTAAGAGTTTTGTAACACTGCCAAATTGAATAATGAAATAGCTATTAATAGCAAATACAACAACCGTGGACGTAGGGGCCATATTGGCTTTAGCCGAACCATATGAAAGACTTTGTGTGTTCACTTTGTTTCTTTTCTTCTTGCTCTTTACGTTTTCTTCATACTTTCACAGTCTTTGCAAGTAGTTTGGGTTTCTAAAGCCTTGATTGACTAATTACCAAAATCAATTATTAAAATTTTAGCATACTTGATGGGACTAGACTGCTTTCTTATTGAAACATTAACCAAACGTGATGGCAAGAGGAAGAACAACTAGGAGTTCTCATGTTATTGCTAACTAACTAGGTAGCCATGAAGGGCAACAACAAAACATGTTAAGAGATTGAAACCCATTTGTTGCAAGTGCTTCTGTCATCCCCTTGAAGACCAATGGTGTGCAAGCATTGCATCGGCATCAAGAGGCACTCGAGAATACTGTCAAGAGACTAGTTGACATAGTTACAGCATTAACTTAGGTGCACACCCAAAGGGCTCGAAAATAAGTTGAAACTGCACCAGCTGGGAGAATAGACCAAGGACCATAGAAAGAGGTGGTTTAAGGAGAAAATCAAGCCAGAAAGGACTTCGATAAATAGACTCAACCCGTTCCTGCAACTCGTGGTTTGAATCACAAGATCGTGGAGATTGTGAGCATGATAGAAATCAACAACCTGGGAGCTTGCATTAAATCGAGGGCTCGAATGCAGGTCATGATAATACTAAGGGCCAGTGGTCTAAAACATAAGATTTAGTTATGGAGGAATTATTACAGAGGGTGCAATGGTTAGAAAAGTGCCCCTCAGCTCAAGACTAATTAGATCGTTACAGGGAGAGGACCCCATTTTCTAAGGAAATCGAGATGGAACTTCTTCCTCACTAATTCAAAGTCCCTGCCATCCCATCATATGAGAGGAAAAGTGATCCTTATGACCACCTGGATGCCTTTAATATCTAGATAGACTTCCAAACAAATAACTCCTTATCAAATGTCACGTCTTTCTAGCTACTCTTGGAGATATACCCCAGGTGTGGTTTAAGAACCTTCTGGCTAGCAGCATTAATACTTGGGAGGAATGCCAAAAAAGATTTATTAACCAATACAAAGCTCTAGGAAGGTAGCTTATGCCATCTTATCATCTCGCTATGATTTTTTAGTGGAATGATGAGTTGTTGAAGGACTATATTACAAGATTCTGTAGCGAGGTGAACAACGTAGAAAGCCCCTTTAATGATAACATCTTGATAGCAATCTTAGTAGGACTCCGTAAAGATGAAAAGTTATATGAAATTATATACAAGTCCTTGGTGAGAGATTTAGTAAAATTCTACAAATGAGCTACAAAGAAGGTTAGATAGGAGGAGACCTTTAGTTCAAAGAAGGTCAAACAAAGGAATGAGGTGGGTGGCTCCATCTTCAGTCAGAACAAGAGAAGGAGTAGCCATAGAAGAGGCAAGATGGGTCAAAATGATGGCACCGGAGTTCAATTGGCCAAGAAGGTCAAAAGGGAACGACTCAAGCCCTAGGGGTGCCATGATAATCATAGTATCCTTTTTGACACCCCTAAAAAGATATATGCCATCGAGAAGCACAAGGAAGATTTCTGGCACCCTAGACCCTTAAAGACTCCACACAAGTATAAGGACACTGGTAGGTTCTGTGCCTACCATAACAACATCAGGCATAGCACCTTTGAATGCAGGTCGCTTAAGGTTGCAATTAAAGATTTAATAAGAAGAGGTCGCCTGAGAGACTATGTAGTCTGATCTACAGGATAGCGACCTTAACACTCCCAACAGTTAACACATTCATCCCAACTAGCTGAATAAAAGCAAATAGCCATGGTCAAAACTATCTATACTATCCACGACAGGCCGCATATTACAGGCCCTCGTATAAGTCACACAAGCATTACGTACATTGTACGAGCTACATCTTGTCCATGGACTGTGAATCGGAAAAGTCTGCCAAGAGAGCTAGGACCGTCTTTGAATGCATCACCTTTGTCAATGATGACACATAGGGAATCCAATCACCACACAATCACACCCTTGTCATAGGGCCAAGATTAGCAATACCGAACTGCAGAGGACTATGCTGGACACCAGTAGCTCGATCAATGTTATGTACAAAAATGCTTTAAACAAATGGGACTGAGCAAAAGCCACTTGAAGCCTTCACTTGAGGCCCTCTTTGCCTTCATGAGGGATGTAATCTTTCTAGTAGGATAAGTCAAACTTCCTATCACTTTGGGGGACAAAGATTATCAAGCCACCATCCTAGTTGATTTCTTGATTATTGACTACCCCTTAGTGTACAATATAGTGTTGGAACGACCAGTAATGAATGACCTAGACATGGTCATGTCAACCAGAATGTTGATGGTTTAGTTCCCAACCCCCAATGAAGTCAGGTGCGTATGAGGTGAACAATATACTACTAGATGATGTTACGAGAATGCCATCAAGATTGGGGAAAAAGAGAAGAGAGTTAACATGGTTTCTAGCAAGGAACCCCGAGCTTTAAGCATGAAAGGAGTCAGTTATGATCTCGACCCCTGTAACCTAGATGTCGATAGAGAAACTAGGCTCTTAGAAGTGCTCAAGGAGGTACAGGTTAGCGAGGCAGACAGTGAGAGGTGCCTCAGGCTAGAAAAGACCCTATACCCTGATGTGAAAGTTTAGCTAATTGATTTTCTCAAGGCAAACCTAGATGTTTTTGTATGGAATCATGAAGATATGGTGGGGATTGATCCCAAGATTATGTCTCATAAGTTGAACATAGAACAGTCTATTACTCTCAAGCAAAAGTAGACAGGCTTATAGCAAACAAGTTTATCCAAGAGGCCCATTACCCAACCTAGGTAGCTAATCCCGTTCTGGTAAAAAAAGAAAAATGGGAAGTGGAGAACATGCATAGACTTCACCATCTCAACAAAACATATCCAAAGGACAGCTTCCCCTTACCCAGAGTTGACCAGCTCATTTACGTAACAGTTGGACACCAGCTCCTCATCTTTATGATGCTTATTCGGGGTATAACCAGATGTCTATGAAGCCTTAGGATGAGGAGTATACCTTGTTCATCATGAATCGTGGACTTTATTGCTATAAGGTGATGCCCTTTAGGCTAAAGAATATAGGAGTGACATATCAGTGGCTAGTTAATATGATGTTTCAAGAACAAATCGGGAAAACTATAGAGGTCTATGTGGATGACATGCTTGTGAAGTCTAAGCAAGTCATGGAACACGTGAAGGACTTGGATGAAATGTTCAAGATTTTGAGAAAATATCAGATGAAATTGAGTCCGCATAAATGCGTATTTAGAGTGGCTTCAGGAAAATTTCTTGGGTTTCTAGTTAATAGTAGAAGAATTTAAGCAAACCTAAAAAAATCAAAGCACTTATTGATATGAGGTCTTTAACCAGGGTCAAGGACGTGCAAAGTTTGACTGGTCGATTTATGACACATAGCAAATTCATTTCTAAAGTAACAGATAGATGCTTGCCATTTTTTGATATTCTAAGGAGAGCTAAGCAGTTTGAATGGACTAAGGAATGCGAGGATGCATTACGACAATTGAAAGAACATATGGGCCGAGCTCCATTGTTATCAAAGTCGCATGAAGGTGAAAAACTTATTCTTTACCTGGGAGTGTCCCAATATGCCATAAGTGTAGCTCTTGTCTAAGAGGAAAATAGAGCCCAGCTTCCGGTTTATTATATAAGCAAAAGGCTATTGAACACAAAGGATAATTATACATCCATGGAGAAGCTTGCTTATTGTCTTGTGGTAACCTCTAGGAAATTGTAGCCTTACTTCCAAGTGCATACCATCGAGGTGCTCACTTAGTACCTATTGAGGTAAACTTTGCAAAAGACTGACGCCTCAAATCGCTTGCTTAAGTGGGCCATCAAACTAGCCCAATTCGACATCCAGTACAAACCAAGGTTGACAATTAGGGGGTAGGCCTTAGTAGACTTTGTAGTAAAGTTTACCGAACTAGCAGGGAAAGAAGCTGAAACTTTGAAAAGCCCATGGTGGGAGCTCTATGTAGATGGGTCCTCTTATGGGCAAAAAGTAGGTGCAAGAGTACTGTTAATAAGCCCAAAGGGACATAAAATCCTTTGCACAATTTGATTTGAATTCCAGGCCACTAATAATGAAGTAGAATATGAAGCACTACTTGTATGACTCCATCTAGCGAGGGAGGTACGAGCTAAAAATTTAAGGATATTTAGCGACTCTCAGCTCATTATGTGTCACATAAAAGGCAATTATCAACCAAAAGGATCAGGGATGGCTATCTATCTCCAAAAGGATCAAGAATTACTCAATAACTTCTAGAGGTACAAGATCAATTAGATCCTTCAAGCTCAGAATGCACATGTGGATGCGCTAGCTCGCTTGGCACAACTAAAGACGCAGATTTCTCAGGTGCAATCCTGATGGAAACTCTCTTGTCACCAAGTATTGAACAAAATGATGTCTTAATGATGATGTTTGTGGCCCAAAGCTTGTGGATGAGCCCCATCTTGAAATATTTACAAGACAGCGAGCTATCAGATGACAAATTAAAAGTGTATCGTATGCGAGCTTGAGCTGCTCATTACTGTATCTTCGATGACATGCTTTACCGAAGGGGCTTTTCAGCTCCACTCCTCAAATGCATCAACGACACTAATTGTGATGCTGTCCTGGGAGAAATCCACGCTAGACACTGTGGAAACCACGTTGGGGGGCTATCTCTAGCTCAAAAGGCACTCTGGCAAGGTTTTTTCTGGCCAGCTATGAAAAAGGATGCAATCAACTTGGTTAGATGATGTGATAAATGTCAAAGATTTGCTAAGATTCCCCATGCTCCTCCTGCCTGCCTTCAACAAATGGTCAGCCTTTAGCCCTTCATGATATGGGGTATGGATTTGATAGGGCTTTTCCCTATAGATTGAGGGAACTGCAAGTACGCAGTACTAGTCATTGACTATTTTACTAAGTGGGTAGAAGCAAAGGAATTAGCTGAGATCTCTTTTTCCAAGATCAAAAGATTCATTTGGAACAATATCATTTGCTAATTCGAAGTGCCTCAACAAATCGTAATAGACGACAAGACTCAATTCACCAGTGAGTAGTTTGTTAATTTCTACAGCGACCTTGGAATTGAAAAGAGCTTCTCGATAGTAAACCATCCTTAGACTAATGGGTAGGTTAAAGCTATGAACAAGATCATCAAGCATATCTTGAAAACGAAATCAGAGGCTAGAAATGAAGCATAGGTAGACGAGGTGCCTAAGGTGTTCTTGGCCTATAGAACCACAGCTCGCTCTATCACAGGAGAAACCCCCTTCTCGATAGTCTACGGGTCTGAAGCAATGATACCAACAAAGTTTGAAGTAACCTCACATCGGAGAACCACTTTCAATCTGGAAGAAAATAATTAACTGCTCGTTGCAAATCTCAACCTCCTCGGAGAAGTAAGGGACATGGTTTTACTTAGGGTTGTAGCTTACCAAGAGCAGGTTGCAAGGTATTACAACAAAAAAGTCCAAGCTCAAAGTTACAAAGTAGGAAATCTCGTATTACGCCTAATCTTACCTGAAGCTCGCAAACCTAGCGAAGGGACATTGGGTCCAAACTAAAAAGGACCATTCATAGTAAAGAAGAATTTGGGCAACGAGTCACACTACTTAGCTTATATAAATGGGGCTAAACTCTCCTAAGCATGGAATGCCACGTATCTCTAGCCATATTATCAATAAAGACGAGCTTGGCCTTGTAAATCTATAACATTCTTCAAAAATTTCAAATAAAAAGGTCTAAAAATTCCTTTTGTGATTCTATGTTTAGAGAATTCTCTAGTGTATTCCCTCAAAGTTAACCCTACTTATGGTCAACGAAGAAACTATATTCTAAAATAATAGCCTAACCAGCTATCCCAGGAAGCTGAGAACCCCAAGTTTTGTATACTACGATTTGCATTGGCAATACGATCTACTTAGAACTATTCAGTTCACTAATCTAGCGTTCAAATCGACAACTTGGCTCGTCATCTCAAAAAGATAAAGCCACCAGCTGATTTGCTAGCAAAGTATTCAAATATTTGATTAAACAAAAAACCAAAGGAAAGATCATTTCAAATAAAATGAAATTTGTGTTGAAGTAATAGTTCACGTGGATTAACAGAGATATCTCAGTTACAACTGACATCAAGAAAAAGTTCAGGAATACATGGCATGAAGCAAAAATATGGAGGCATTATCTAGGATAAGGCTAGAGGATCGGATAGGTCCTGAGAAGCTGAGGAGTCAATAATAGGCATAGGTGGATTCTCCATCATATACACTTCAGGTCCTTCTATGGCTGTTTCTTGTATCAGTGAGCTACTCTCAGCCTGGTCATTGTCCCGAATAGGAAGATCACTAACAGTTTCAGCACCCAGGGCCCAGGTTACCTTTGCATCCTTTATGAAGCCTTGAATGATTGCCTCAATCTCTCTGCTAAAGAATAAAAAGTCAAAAATCTGGATACTTCTGCCACAAGGTGTACATAAAGCTATTAGTGGTGTTAGAAATTGTAGCCTTTTCAGCCCAAGCAACCATGGCTGATGCCTCCCCTTTGACCCTAGTGATCTCCTCTTTAGCTTGTGTGATCCTCTCAGTAGCTCGCTTGACCTCCTCTTCAGCTTAGGCTGCCTTGTCCTCAACATGAGCTGCCTTCTCCCAAGCAGCCTATGTCTTTTCCTCGAAGACCTCAGCTCCTTTCACCAACACTGCTATCTCCTCTCTCCTCTACCTCAGCTCATCATTGGCCTTGTGGAGTCCCAAAAGTAAGCTGGTTGTTTCACGTGCCAAGGCTTCCTCCACCTTTCTCTTCACAACATCAACACTCTATAGCTGGGCTTCAGCATGCTCCAACTTCTTTCTTAGCTCCGTCACCTTTTTGTTTATGGTAGCTAGGTCATTCTATATTTTTCCCCATTCTTCCTCTCAAGTTACAACCTTATCACTAAATTTCATTGTCTCCAATGCCCCTTGAAAAGATCAAATTGGATTAGATCACTAGCCAAAGAATAAGAAAATTAGGAAAGAATGATATTGACTAGCAGACAATGGCGACCTAGTATACTCAGTAAAGTGCTACCACGTATCTCCTCTTTCTCCAGCAACTTTATGTGGGTCCCTAGAATCTGGTCCACATTATTATGAATAACATCATAGAATGCTTGTGCCTTTAGGCCCAAGACTTCAGGTGTGTTCCCCTATGTGTCCTCAGACTCCTTCTCTAGGTTGATAGCGATCTCCTTCCCCTTGCTAGTCCTCTATTTCTTGGGAGGAGGCTCGACTAAGGACCCTTCATGATCGAGAGGCCTTGGTAGCACCCTCTCAACCTCAGTCAGTCCCAGTTGTGAAATAGGAATTAGTGCAAGTAAAGTCTCCTTCATAACCACTAAGGAGGAAGGAAGACTAACTTGGGCAGATGTTAGAGTGGCAACACCCTTTGACCTAACTGAAGGAGGAGGTCTGATCAGATTAACTCTCCCCATGTCACTTTGCTCACTGAAATCGGTTGGAGTGACCTCCCTTACTCCATGAGCTCCGATGTCTTATGAGTTGTCAAGAAGCTCGGTACCAAGAGTAGGAGAGAGCCTTTGAGCCCACAAATGCTCTTTATAAAATTTCAAGTCATTCTACAAATCGTCAGAGATAGCAAATTGATCAAGCACCTCAATCTCCTCCGCACTTAACTCTGACCTTTCTTTCCTTGCTCCATTTGCAAAAAACACAGCAAAAATTCAGACTTGAGACAAAATAAAAGACAAGATTAGCCTGTGTCCTCCCAGCTCGCTTACCTGGATTCAGAATGAATGAAAAATTTTAAAGACGACATAAGGATGTGCAAGAAACATAAAACTAATGGGTCTTGTAATGACCTACGTTGAACTTCCCTTGGCATCTCCTTGAAGTAAAACCTTCTTATATTTAGAAGGACGGGCTAAAAGGTAGTAAATCCTTTCTTGCTGTCCGATGCTCTTAATACTATAGAGGTGGCAAAGGACCTTTGTTGAAGAGGGTGGAAGGCCATTTTCCAGATGGACCAACGCTAAAGAAGTCAGGGTAGAGTATGCATTAGGAGTGAGCTAGAAAGGAGAGAGTTTTAACTTGTTTAGAAAATCAATTATATAAGGAGGGATTGGGAACCTAAAACCCACATTAAGGTACTGGACACTAATGGCTATGAACTTTTCAAGAGGGTGAGCAGTGTGATCACCACAAGATAGTGCTAAAACATGGCAACCTTTTGGAAAA
This sequence comes from Saraca asoca, assembly GCA_026873985.1. Lineage (NCBI taxonomy): Eukaryota > Viridiplantae > Streptophyta > Magnoliopsida > Fabales > Fabaceae > Saraca > Saraca asoca. Next base: position 21,884 of record JANHAO010000832.1, on the reverse strand, counting down.
AAGTATGCCTCAGCAATCTCTCCGAGCTTTCTAAATTTGACGTTGGAAGGGTGACGCATGAAAGGGGAGTAAGTTACAGACTTCTCTGGTTTGGAGTGAACTACGAACTCACTTGTGACCTTGCCACTCTAAAAGGTCATGCCCCTAATGACACGAAGTGTCTCCCCACTCTCTTCAGACTCAGTATCTTCATTGATTATTAGGTGGTGGCGGCGTCTATAAGGTGGAGACATCTACATAAAAAGAAGAAAGAAATGATTAGGTCACTAGAGACAGACCAATCCCTAACCCTAAGCAGTTCATCCTAAAAAGAAGGTTGTGACCGCATCAAGTCAGCAAGACCCTAACCCAAAATATAAGGGAGCTTTCAACTATTGAGCTGATGAAGCCCAGAAAAAAAGTTAAAAAATCCACCACCGCTAGAAACCATAACTTCTATCGACAAACAAACCAAATACAACTAGAGGGAAAATACACAAAAATTTAGCTAACATAGAGTTTTTATCAACAATAGACAAACAAACTCACAAGCACCCTGAAAATAGAAACTTAGAAATAACAAATTAGGGGGAGAAGCTTATCGTGCTAAATGAAGAAAAGGCTCTAAAGCATAAGCAGAATCAATTCTCGACAACCAAAACTTGGCTTAACAGACTCAAAAAATTAGAACAAAGCTGAAAGCAATGGACAATAATGAATGGTCGCAGAACTCACAGAGAGGTAGAGAAGAAGAATCTGGACACGATGGACTTCAAATGACAGATAAAAGGGTGAAAAGAGTTTCTCAGCTTTTATTGTGCATGGTCTAACTGTTAGATTTGGAAGCTCTTCGAATAACCCGTGGTCCAATGGCTCAGCGTATATCAGTATTAAAGTCAGACACATTTGCTGAAGACAATAATCATTACACTACCCGTAGAAATTGAAGAGTCATGTATAAAATGAGTGTGTCAAACTACCTGCCAGATCAGAGATTGCAACATACGAGCTACAGTTCTGGCCATTCTGTGACTAGCCTATCCAAGGTGTAACTTCTATATGACCTAATATTCATAACTTCCATACGAACTAATAACTTACAGCTTTCATTTGACCTATTCCTTTCTTCATCTTAGGCACACCTAATCGCCTATTGACAGCTCGGGCACACCTAATCACTCTTGCTATCTCATGCCAATGTGTGTGCACCTAATCACTCATTATGCATTCAACCTTGTTTTAGCTCATGCACACCTAATCGCTTATTAACAGTGTGAGCACACTTAATCACCCCTGGGACCTTATGCCAATGCGTGTACACCTAATTGCCCACTATGCATTTGACCTCACTTTAGCTCAGGTGCATCTAATCACCTACTGATAGCTTAAGCTCACCTAATTGGCCCCGCAACCTCATGCCAGTGTGTACGCACTTAATCGCCCACTGCGCATTCGACCTCACTTCAGCTTAGATGCACCTAATCACCTACCGATAGCTCAGGTATGTGTGCACCTATTTGCCCACTAATCATTCAACCTTGCTTCAGCTCAGGCACACTTAATTGCCTAATGACAGCTCAGGCATACCTAATTGCCCATGCAATCTCGTGCCAGTGCATGCGCACCTAATCACCCACTACACATTTGACCTCGCTTCAACTTAGGCACACATAATCACTTACTGATAGCTCAGGTGCACCTAATCACCCACTACACATTCGACCTCGGTTCAACTTAGATGTACCTAATCACCTATTAACAACTCAGGTACACCTAATCACCCCCGTGACCTCATGCCAATGCATGTGCACCTAATCACCACTGCGCATTCGACCTTGCTTCAACTCAAGTGCACTTAATTGCCAGTGGATAGCTCAAGTGCACTTAATCACCCTCACGACCTCATGCCAATGCATGCATACCTAAACAACCATGAGCTTGAGCTAGTTAATGTGCCATTTGAGTATTCAGTTTATCAAAACATAGCTCTCATGTGATTCACTACTCGCAATGCTCATGCAATCGAAAAGCTTACTATTAGCTGAAGCACTTTGGTGCTCAATTTCATTATCAAATTGAAATAAATCAATTAGTTAGTTATTTGGCCTGTATTCATTTAGACATAATGCACAAGAGCATACATGTAATCCTCTACCATATATTAAACACACAATAAGATGTAACTGAGGAAATAAGAATGATATGTAAAGTTTCATTAGAAAACATCTTCAATAAGGTGAATTTATACAAGAGAATTTGAAGCACAAAGATCGAGATAAACCTACAGCTATAATAAGTAGGAGGAACTAACTTTTAGAAACTATAACCTAAAAGTAGGCCAGAACGCCCCTAGCTTCTCTTTCTTGTCTTCCTCCTAAACCTAGAGTTCCTCCCTCAACCCTGCAACTCCCGATGCTTAGGGAAATTGATTGGATTGTCTTGCTATGCAAGAAAACCAAAGAATAGAGGTGAAGAGCTGCCTTATCCCACTTAATCATGAAAAGGATGCGGAGGAAGGTAACAAAGCTTCCTGAAATCCTCAAAGAGGAATTGTCTATGGAAGCTTTCGATCACAAAACTTCTTGAGATCCTCAAAGAGGAATTCTCTCAGTAGGTTGTACACATCGTTTAAAATTCTACCAAGAGTTCATACCACAATGAATATAGAGGGCTCATCTAAGATACCCATCTGGTTTTCTCTATAAAGGAAGAAAAATGGTTTCTCACACCTTATATATAGATTAATCTGACTCTATTGAAGAGTCCAGAAGATGTCTAGCTATTCTTGATCGAACGATTTAGGAAAAAGCAAAGCTATCATGCCAAAAGCTATAAAACATGCATAGTAAGAGATATGGCCAAGGTGCAGATGAAATGAAAGATTGAAACCTAACATGACAACACAACAGACTATGAATGAAGGCTTTGACTGTACGACAGACTACAAATGAAAGACTTAGCAGCATCGCAGGCTGCAAATAGAGGAACATTGCCTACAAGAAATAACTCTCAGCTTGTAAAGTGAACTGAGTGTTGGAGGGCTAGTGTTATGGATAATTTTCAGTATTAAATGAAATGGGCCCACGAAGGCCCAATGAACTAGACCAAGACAAGAAGGATGGCCTAATCTGAAGTGAGGTCATAGAAGCTAGCTAGCAAATTACCCAGTGCGAGCTTGAAGCTCCCACTAGTTCAAAGTCACAACGAGCTCCCATCGGATAATTGGACATAGTTAATGTCTACTTGATAGTTTGAAATACACTTCAACTAGCAAATCAGCCTAAAAAAATCGACAATAATTTACCCTACATTTATTACCTGACATCTAGCATTTATTGCCTAATGTGGTTGTAATAATAGTTTTACAATGCTAAATTATGACTTGTAACCTTCCCCACTCTTGCAAATAGGAGGGGAGACCATTGTAATGAAAAGAAAGAAAATTACATGCAAAACCCTATAAAATCACTGAGAGAACTGAGAATGTTATAACTCTGCCAAATTGAATAGTGAAACAGCTGCTAATAGCAAATACAACAATTGTGGATATAGGGGCTATATTGGCTTTAGTTGTACCATGTGAAAGACTCTATGTGTTCACTTTATTCCTTTTCTTCTTGCTCTTTATGTTTTCTTCATATTTTCACAGTCTTTACAAGTAGTCTGGATTCCTAAACCCTTGGTTGATCGATTACCAAAATCGACCATCAATATTTCATGAATAAATCCATTAGATTATCACCTGAATGGATTTATTAAACATCAATATTGTCATTCTTTTGAAAATCATGAGTGAAAAAAGAGTTTTGGTGAAATCTTCTTTGTTTTGTCTCTTTTTATGCATTATCATTTTAATTGAGCTATTATCTTCATACAATCTTGTTGGAATCTCTTTATTAGAATCTAAACCACATGTCTTTTGAATATGTTAAGTCATCAAACTGAACCAAACGTATTATCTAATAAATTCCTTTTATTTCTACATGATTTGAAGAATTAATAGCTATAGTTTGTTTTGTTGAATGTCAAGATATAATTGTACGACCATATACAAATAAATAGTCAGTTTAAATTTGAGTCTTGTATAGACCAGAACAAATCTTGTATCTACATAATTAATTAGTTTTGATTTAAACTCATCTAAATAAAATAATCTCACATTACTTATTCCTTGAAGATCATGAAATATATATTTAATTCCATTCCAATGCCTTTTAGTTGGTGAAGAATTATATCTTACTAATAGACTCATAAAAAAATTATATCAGGACCTATATTATTAGAAAAATAATTAGGGTATCAATTGCACTAAGATATAATACTTCAAGACTAATAAGTTCATTATTATCAGGAGGTCAAAAAGGATACTTATTAGCATTAAGTGATCCAAGAACCATTGGAGTATTCAATGAAATGGGATTTGTCCATGTAAAATCATTTTAAGACCTTTTCAATGTAATTTAATTGAAGGATAAATATTTCATCATTTCCATGTTCAATCTTCAGGTCAAGACAAAACTTTGTTTTCTGTGATCTTTCATTTCAAACTCATTTTTCATGTACTCAACTACCTTTGCAAGCTCTTCATGAGTTCCAATATTGTTCCAATCATCAATATATATTACAATTATAATAAACTTATATTCAATTTTTTTTTATAAAAACACATGGTAGATAGAATCATTTTTATATCCTTTTAACAAATATTTACTAAGATAATTATAACACATTTGCCTAGATTACTTTAACTCATACAAAGATCTTTCTAATTTAATTGAATACATTTCTCAAGAATTTAAATTGCATGCTTGAAGCATTTTAAATCTTTTGGGGATTTTTATATAATATCATTGTTAATTGTCACACATGTAACTAAATCTATTAGACGTATATCAATTTTTAGTATATTGCTAGCAAAATTGTATCCACCACATGCAAATATATATATATACATTTGTACCTTATTAGTTTTTACTTTCTAGGTGTTTCATTGGCTTGACACCTTCTGGGTGCTTTTTCACTTTGTAAGTAAAGTTAAATTTTATATTTCTATCTAAATTGTGTCTTTTCTTTTTCCTTTTTTTTTTATCAATAATCATATATTATTCTTTTTTAAATATATATTCAATCACTATCTTTCATAATACCGAGTGTTGCATTACATGAAAAATATTATTGATAATTATTTCCCTCTTAATTTCATCTTTTACACTAGAGACATAATCAATTGAGATCTCTTTATTTCTATAAATTTTAGGTACCGGAACTTCTTTCACAAGTTTGTTACTAGTTTTGTCTCAAATCTTTTTAAGAGTATTTGACTCTTTAATAAGGTTGTTTAATTATTTGTTCCTTCTCTTTTAAGGGTTTTTTTTTTAATTTGGAACCAATAGTTTTATCATATTTCTAGCATGTTTTGAACTTATTTTCTATATAATAAATTAATTGTCCTACTAGGATATCTATTCAAATTAGAGCATTTATAGATGATATAATATTTATTTTCTCTTTAGGCCAGTCATATAACTAACAATTGATTTGCTATCATTTGTAAACCAATCAACTTTTAAATTTCAAGTTCATATCATTTTGTGTGAGGATCAAGATAATTGTATTATTTCTTAACCTCTTATGAGGCCTTATCTTTGTGTATTATGGTGGAGTAATAAAAATATTACATATTTAAATTATCTAAATGTATTCAAAAAGAGATGGCTACTGACCAAAATTAATTATGAATTGAAGATTTAATGAAACTTTGTTGACTTAATGCATATAAGTCTTGTAACATATAAAGCTTGCAACTCCCTCAAGATATAACAAATCTTATTCCCTTAAACAATGATATAGCTAATAATTTGGGGTATTAAAATCAATTATTTTAGCTAAATCATTTTATGTATGAACATACTTCAAGATATTCAATAATTATTCTAATTATCATTTAATAATTATTAAAGGATTTTGATGTAAATTCACCAATATTATCAAGATAAATTATCTTAATGCATAATAAGGAAATTCTACTCAAAGTCAAATTATTTGATCATGTAGCCTTGTAAGCACCAGGTTGTGAGTCACCAGCAAACACATATGTGGCTATCTTATTGAAGCATAAAATAAAATCATAAAATACTTAAGTGATCCACATGATGGACAAATAGGTCTACATATGTCAACATGTATTTATTTAAAAAATGTTGGAGGTTGAGTCCAACTTTAACTGGTGATAACCTTCTACTTACTTTGTCTTGGGAAAAAGAAACACATGAAATTTATTAGTCTAAACAGTCTTCAAGATCTTTAATGGATGGTCATATAAATTTTTAATGATTTTTTTACATCATTATGGTTAGTTATGCCAAATAGTAATTTTTTTTTTATCAATGAACTTATGGATCATTATAACATGTATTTCGATCAGAGATACGCACACACACACACACACACATATATATATATTCATAGTATAAGTTAGAAGGAAATGATGATAACTTTCTAATATGAATTTCTTATTTAGAACAATAATTATAATATAAAGATATTTAATATCTTTTTTATTTATTATTTTAGTGAAGTATCCATTCCGTCATAAGTCTTTAAAACTTAATAAATTTCTTTGAGACTTAATTAATAACAATATATCACTTATAATTATTTATGTTTCTTTTAATAATATTATATTAGCTTGGAATAAACCTTAGAGGATTATATACAAAACAATTCTATAAATGGAGAAAACTACACTCATAAAAAATGAAACAAATACAGAAAGATCTATATAAGTATGGACTCTCTCTCTCTATCTCTCTCTCTCTCTCTCTTTGTATGACTACTACAAGGGAGGGAGTCATAGTGATTTACAATTGATAGGTGCTTAGAGGAAGAGAGTACATTTTTAACATTAAAGAGCTCATTGTATCATTTTATTATCCATGATTCTTATTATGGATATTACTCGGACTAGGCAAAAGAGGGTTAGCCAAAGCCCAAAGAGTCAGGGGGCAAAATAAAAAGGCATAAGCTAATTTAAATAAGGTCACTAGAAAATCATATGGCAAATCGCACGACATGAGCTCACAGACTTCGAGCAGTGGGGGCGACAGCGAGCTTCCTCTATATCAATGGAAACAGCTAAACGTCTGACAAATGCAGCCTAAACACTCTACCAATCCGTAAAATAGCCCTCAAAGTCCTACAATGATTTGCCTAGCATTTATTGCTCAGCGTCTAGCATTTAATGAATAGTATAAATGTAATCATAGTTTTACATTGATGAATTATAAATTATAACCCTCCCCGCATGTATAAAAATGGGACAGGAAACTACAAGGGGATATACAGAAAAAGAGAGATAGACACTCTGCTACTAGATTTGTCATATATATTTGTATGCCAAGAACATAGAAAGAAAAAAAATAATATAACCACTGTAGATGTAGGAGTCATCTAGACTTTGGCCGAACCGCGATAAAATCTCCATCTGATCTCTTTTCCTTTTCCTTTGAATCTTCTCTTCATTTATCACTTTCTACGCAATCACATAGCAGCTTAGTTTTCAGAACCTTTGATTGACCGATTACCAAAATCGACCATCAACAATTCTTTTTTTTTAGTCAAAAGCTCATTGTCCTATTCTCATCCTTCAAATTTTAGCCCACTTTTTTTTTAGGAAAAGAGTTTCATAACAATTTAATTAAAATGACAAAAATCTCTAGCAAATTTATGCATTAAGTGATGGGAATCAACTTCTCTATTGCATTGAGGAACCTATCTTATGTGTAGGTCCTCTGTTTCCCTGCCTATGGGTGACAATTGGGTCCTGCAACTTGAGTAGTTCACTTGGCTAAATAATTAATCTATTCAATTAAATTTATAATTCATTTATATTGATCTCAAACAAAGTTAAATAAGTTTTCTTTTCTTATTCAATTTATTTTACTTACAAAGAATTTAATTATAATTTTTATTTTTTATTATATTTATCAATGCAATAAAATATATAATTAAAGTTTTAATTTATTTTAATATTTTTAAATGTTTAATGTTATATTATATTGAATATGATAGCTTTTTTCCAAAAATATACTTTATTGCTTAATAACTCTAAAACTCAACTCAACTTGTTTCCATCATGTCTTTACCTTTCTTCTTTGCATAGTGAAAATATCTTATGTTATCACACATGATTCATCAATTTTGAAATACTAGATTGTATTTCTAAGCAATCCAAATTAAAAAAGTATTGCAATATGGAACATACAATTCAAATCAGTAAAGAAGGAGAGTGAATTTAGTAACTATATTTAAGAATTCATCAATTTTCTTTTTTTTTTTTCTTAATGTTGTTTTTTAATCTAAAAATTACATTTTATTAGCATAACTATTCTAAATATTACTCAAAGAGTTCACTCTTACTATTTTTTTCACTTAAATTTTATAATCTTTGTGCTTGATACTTGTCTCAAAAGCCATTTTAAGTTTAATGTTATTTAATGTTATGATAATAAATTAATATCCCTTGACTCATATTTTTTATTTGATTTATACAAGCAATAAGGAAATTAATTAATGAAAATGAAATACATATCAATAATAAAGATAGAATAAACAAATATATATCAAGAAAATTATTGATCTGATGTATAGAAATGGCTATTGGCGTCATTCTTATCTTGATCTAAACTATTTTGAGCCATCATGGCTTTAATACTAGCCTCCTTTGCATTTTACAACAAAAAATGCATATAAAAAGAAGGTAACAAGTGATATGGGGTTGCTTTCATGTGGAAGTTTTTAGGAAATTTTATCATCAAATTACAGAAGTTACAATATTATTTTTTTTAAACCTCTACTTTTTTAGAAGGGTGATTAGTAGGACCAAACTGGCAAAGCAAAGGTCTACATAAACAACAATGTCAATCATAAATGACAGAAGTGATCCTCCGAATATACTCTGACACTCAAATTAATTCTCGAACAGAGTTTTAATAATAGTCAAAAAGATCTTTCGTGAAGGGGAATACCTTGATGCTTATATAGGTGTTGAGCACCCTAATTGTCATGTTCCTAGGCAAGTAAAGAGCATCCATGTGTCTTAGTCATGTTGATAGCTTGAGCATGATTCTTAGTTAGTAGTGTGCTCATGCCATTTGCATATATCTCTAAATATATTAATTGGCATTGTTGGAGACTTAATTTGTCTTTGGTGTGTCTAGTGGCTAAGTTTGTGGCAGCATCAATCAACCAGAAACTATTGGTTGCTTGACCTTGACCTTGAATTCATTGAGTTTAGGTTTTCTGTAGTATCATGGTCTAGTGCTTAAGTTTAGAGTAGTTCGACTGGTGTAAAAGGTTAAATGGTCATGACTCAAGTGCTCATTTTGGTTTGTATCATTTTTATATAAGATTTTACAATTTTTCATAAAAACTTGTAAATATCTAAGATTTTGCTTGTGACAAGTACAAAAAAAAGTTGCAAGTTCATCATTCAAAGTTACATAAAAAAAATTAAAAATACTATTGGTATGAATTTTCTCGAATATATACTGAAGTATAATCCCAAGTATGAATCAAAACATAATTTGAAAAATAAATATTTTAGGGTCTTCTTTAACTTTTTAGAAGGTTAGGATAGGGGATTTAGGTCCCTTACTTTTTCTAAGAAATTGAGAAAATAAATTTAGGATATGTCTAGATACAACCTCTTAGTGGCAAAGCTACCTTCACCTTTAGGTAGCTTTTGGAAATTTAAAAATTTTCTCTATATTTTCTTTTTTTTTTTTCAAAAATTTTATATTTATCCTCAAAAATAAAAAAAAAATTCCCACAATTTTTTTTATAGAGACTCATCATTTCAATATTAAAAAATATATATCTATTTCCTTACTAGATTAACATCCTTAATTTCTTTATTTAAAAGATCCATATCTTAGGTGATAGGACCACAAATTTTAAGAAAAATACTTTATAAGTTCCTCTTTGATCAATCAGGGTCAATGATGATATAATAAATTTCAACAAAAATAAATAATTCATGTCATTTTTTTATTTTGGAATTAGGCATTAGTAATAAGGTCTATGAATTTCAATAAAGATATATAAGCATATGAAAAAATTTCTATTTTTTTTTAAATATTGGTACAATTTTGGTCATCATATGTAAAATTTTTTAAAGAGTTTTGGACAATAATCTAAATGATTTTTAAAGCATATGGTAAAATGGGTTTAACATTATAACACATGTACAATTTATCCAATTTAATAAGTTATTTAAAATTTATAACTCAATCATAACAAAATTAAAATTATAAAATGGTTTTATAAAAAAAATTACTCACAACAAGTTTAAAATTGTAATCTTAATTCTTCAACTCCACCTTTATCTCAATTAATTCAAGATCTATAATCACCATTTTTTTCCTCCATGAACTCAATCCAGGCAACATGCTTTAAACATCAATAGAAGTAAAAATTTATTTGTTTACTAGATTTATTAATTATTGATTTAATTAATATAAATAAGATACAATTAAGAAGGAAAACATACCATCTGATAAGGAGATTATTAGTGTTGTAAGTTCCATGAACTCATTGAAGGCTCTAAAGCTAGATTGTTTTCTAGGTATTTTCTAAAAGGAAAGTTGGGTGATGTCAAGCAAAATGTTATCATGTTGGTTCAATCCTTCTTCACAAATGGCTTTTTGTTAAAAGAACTTAATTATACTTATATAGTCTTTATTCCTAAAGACAACCATGCTAATACATTATAGACTTTAGGCTAATCAATTTATGTAATTTTATTTACAAGGTTATTTCTAAGATATTAGTAAACCGAATGTATGATTCTATGAAACATATCATAGCTTCATCTTAATCCACTTTTGTACCGGATAGATGGATACATGAAAATGGGATGCTTGCTCAAGAACTAATTGGTATGGTGCGACATAAAATATATTACAATACCATCTTAATCCATTTTTGTACCAATAGATGAGTACCTGAAAATGGGTTGCTTGCCCAAGAACTAATTGATATGGTGTGATGTAAGTAAGGACATGAAGACCTTATGGAGATTAAGCTAGAATTGTGAAAGGCCTACAATAAGGTGGAATGGTCTTTTATTTTTAAGGTTCTTACACTATATGGGTATTTAGATAGGTTTGTTCACTAGGTTGCTTTGGTCTTTTAATTGTATCATATTCAGTTCTTTTAAATGGAAGCCTTCATGGAAGGTTTATTCCTACTTGGGGTTTACGTCAAGGTGAGCCTATTTTGCCTTATTTTTTTATTTTTTGCTTTAAGATTCTTACTCATGTCCTAGATAAAGCAAAAAGTCAAGGGTTGTTGCATAGAGTAAAAATGGCTTGAACTTCACCTTCCATTTCCCATTTAATATTTGTTAACAATATTATGTTGTTCCTAAAAGTAAATCATGAAGAGGCTCAAAATCTAAAATCTTGTTTATCTAAGTATGAGCTTTGGTCGAGATAGAACGTTAATTATGCTAAATCTAATATATTTTACTCTAAATTTGAGCATAAGAGCTAAATGGAAAATCTATTATGTTTTTCACTTGAATGGTATTAGTTGTAATGCTAAATATATACATACCTATTTTTCTATCTAGAAACAAAACTAAAAAATTTATATATCTTATAGACAAGTTCAGATCAGATTGCAAAGATGGAAATAGAGAACTTTATCTTAGGAAGTAAAGTAACATTGCTCAATTCAGTAGTTCAACATCTTTCTTCCTCTATTATGTCAATTATGCTAATACTTATTACCGCTTGTAATACACTAGATATGCTGAGTAAGCATTTTTGGTGGAATTTTGTTGGAGGAATAAACCATTATTATTCTTTGGTGGGCCAGGATTCGGTGTGTTATCCAAATGTTATGTTGGACTAGGCTTTAAATCTTTCAATAAAATGAGTTTGGAATTTTTAACAAAACTTTTTTAGTAGTTAAAAACTAAGTATGATAAACTTTAGGTTAACTACTTTAGGACTAAGTATTTATGTGGATCAAGTCTTCTCCAAGCAACTAAATTCAAATATGGGAGTTAGGCTTGGATAGGGATAATGGGAGTAATTACCTCCTTAAAATTAGTTGCATGCTATTATTTATCACCAACGTCATATGGGTGCCAACTGCTAATAACTTTTATTACACTCTTATTCACCCTAACTCTATAAATATTGCAATCAAAGATTTATGGCTTTCATATTGTAAGAATTGGAATGAAAAGATGGCTTGGATACTAGAGAATTCTAGTCAGTTTAAGATGAAAACTACCTATGAAGCTATTAACATCTATTATTTTGATCCTAGTGAAGTAATGATCTAGCAATCTTTGTGGTGTTCTAAAATACATTATCACCATAAAATTATCTTATGGAACTTTGCTTGAGGAGTAGTGCTATCAAATAAGAGAAATTAAGTTTTTGTTAATCTATCTAACATCACTTGTCCTCTATGTAACAATGCTAATGAGAATGACTACATGTGATGGCTGCTTGTGATGTTTTCCATTTAATATTGTTCCATATTTTAGGATTGCATTTTCAAAATGTAGCTTTTCCTATCCCTTTAGACTTCTTAGCAACAATCTCACATTTAAACAATAAGCTAGGACACCTTTCAACTTTGGAAAATCACTTTAAAGTGATTGTAGATGTTGCTATCATCATCAAAAGGGCTGGGAAGCATGAAATGATCTCATCTTCCAACCTATAGATGTTGACATCAATTAAATTCGGATGCTTGTATAAAACGATCTACATATGGAGCTAAATAGGTTTTCTGGCCTAAAGGTTCATTCTTCTCCGAATCTCACTATCTTGTGGACCCCTCCCCCCAAAGAATGCCTAAAACTCAACGTTGATATTGGCTAGAAGGATGGAGAAGCAATTGTGGCTGTTCTTGCTTAAGATGATGAGAGTGCAGTGTTAGGGTTGTGGTTTGAGAAATTCAAGTCCAACTCTATTTTTAAGGTTGAGGCAAAGGCTATCCTAAAAGATTGTGAGGTTGCTCCTTCCTTATCCTATTATAAGACAATTATAAAGAGTGATTGCAAATCCTTGTTGATGTTGTTTTGGGATTCTCTTCCTATCTATGGAATGTTTTAGCTTTGGTAAAGGATGTTAAGAGGTTTTTAGAAGAACATCTTGATGTATCATTATTTGGATAAGTTGTCTATGTAATATGGTTGTACATGAGTACGCTCATTAAATGTTTGGTGTTATTCAGGGTGGTTCAGGCTTTGTGTCCCAAGTCTCTCCATTTGTTAAGAAAGTATGTACTTATGAGCATCGGGTCTTTAATAGTAATTTCAGTTTCATTAGCAAAACAAAATACTTAGGTATGCATTTAAAATTTTTGTGAGTTTTATGAAAGTCTTGACATAAAAGTTATAAAAGTTGTAATTTTCATATAAAATCTTGTAATTTTTTTATGAAAAGTTTTATGTATACGGATTTTGTGTGTAATAAATGTACAAAAAAAAAAATTGCAACTCCATCATTCAAAGTTGCATCAAATTTATTTTTTCATTTTTATATGAAAATTACACATCTCAATGAAAAAATTACAAAAAAATATTAAAAAATTCATAAAATTTACAAGAATACATATTGATATGTATTTTTTTAAGTATGCATTAAAGCATAACCCATTAACAAATACACCAACAAAAGGCTCAGGGATGAAAATATGAACATGATTATTTTTAGCCTCTAAACTGGCCATGAGTTACTATAATGATAGAGTAGATGTTTCAACCTAAGATGTTATGTAAGTTATTTTGGGATCTATCCAAATAAAAATTTTGTGATACCAGGAGATTAAAAATCATCACACTACAACAAATATTGCTCTTTCCAATAGAAAAAAATTAAAAAATTGTTGGAAATTAAAATTTCCAATGGATCTATGATGTCATAATAACACACATCAAGAATTATTTTCCAATGAATTCAAAGGTAAATGAAAATTTAAAAAATGAAAAAAATCATTAGAATAAAAAAATTGAATATTTTTAGCAAAACTTCAATTAAAAATCCATTGGGAAAAATAATCTTTTTAAAAAAATTCCATCAGAAATTTTTTTTTAAGGATTCTAATACCAAATAAACTACATAAAGACATTTAAAATATAATCTAAATGTCTAACTAGTTACTAATTCTAATATCAACAACATAACTTTTCACCCATCAATACTATCAAGTGTATCATCTAACTAGTTAATTTTACTCAACCCAATTCAAATATAATTTCTAAATCTAATTTAAAATATAACTAATTAATCTTAAATCGAAATATAATTCTTAAATCTAATTTTACTTATTATTCTAGCAAAACAATTAATTGCTTCATTAATTAACTAACTAATAATTAAAAATATATACTAATCTTTATATGTAAGCAAGAGAAATGTCAAAGTAAGTCCTACTCAAGCTTACACCTAAAACTACATACATCAAAATAAGAAAAAAACAATTACAATATAAAAAATGGAACAAATCCACAAAACAAAAAGGTAAAAATGTTAAATAAAGCACTATATATCATTTAATCAATTTAGAATTGTAAATTTTACCTTTAAAATGCAAGAATCATGCTTGGGAGGGAGAAAAACATTCTGATGTGATGGTACAAGGAGGAAGAAGAGGTAAATAAAGAAAAAAAAGAGTACTGTTTGGTTTTTAAGTCTTTTCAAATTTCTAGTGGATTTTTCTATTAAATATTCATCGTACTTTAAGTTCCATTGAAAATAATAAGCAAAATTTTTAAAATTTTGTGCCAAGTTTCCAATTCAAAAAAAGAAAAATTTAAAAAATTTTCACGAATTTTTTTATTAAAAATATCTAACCATTTGAATTTCTGTGCTCATTTTTAACAGATTTAAAAAAATTCTATGGATTTCCAACGAATTTTTTTATGATTAGAAATATCTTACTATTTGAATTTTGGTGCTTATTTCTGATAAATTTTCTAACCAATGAAATTCTTCAAAAATAGCAAAATTTCTTGTTGTGTAAGAAGATTCTAGAAAGTTTATAACGGGACCAAGTTGGCTCTTCTCCATTGCAACAATCTATTTCTCTTTGTTATCTCCAACCATCGAAGAAGGAGGAATGTCATTACCTTACTATCACTACATCCCCGCTATCGTTAACTACTATTAAAGTTGTTTTCTCTAGCAATCGCAATCAAATTTTTAACGAAACAATAGGCTAGATTGTACATTTTACCTCTAACTTTTATTTGGATCAATTTTGCCATTGAATTTTCAAAATAAATGCAACGTTAGACACTTTAAAAAATTAGTTATTTTTTATATGGCAAAATCTTACATAATTAAAAGGAATACTGACTAGATTATGGTATTTTTCCTAAAGTAAAATCCTTTTATTTTAAAATAAAACTCTTGCATTTTGATATAAAAAAAAACCTTTTTCAAATTCAGTTTATTCACAATGTCAATTCTAACAATTTCCTAATGTTATTGAAAAAAAATTGCATCCTTATTCATTTGTCAAATATGGATAAAATGTTTAAAACTAGCTAATAACATTGGTCTATAAAAGAAAAAAGGAAGAAAAAAAAGCACAAACTAAAAAATTCCTACAACCTTAAAAGGGTCATCTTAGGTTGGTATTGGTTTGTAATATTTATCAAAACTTGTTCACTGTAGAAGAAATACATTGCCTCCTCATTATAGTTATAGATGAGCTTCAATAACCTGTAACAAAAAGAGAGCAATTTTGTGTCCTAATTTGTCAAAGAATAAGATATAACTTTGAGTTAAAGAGATGAGGCATAATTATGTTTTAAATGGTCTGGATAATCATAGATTAATTTTAAGATATTAATAAGTAATTATGCTATTGGCAAAGGACTAGAGGTGTTAGAAATAAGCTTAAAGTGATTTAGTTTCAGCTTAAGCAAAGTAAATTAGGATATTAGGTAGGATAATTTATGTTAAATGGGTTTGAAAATTTGATAAAGGAATCACATTCTTAACATAATAGGAAACCAAGAATCTTGGAAGACCCAACATGCCATCTTGGAGAACCTTGAGGAACTTAGGATACCTTAAATTAAAATCAAAGAGCTTGACTAAGGTGAGTGGATAGTTTACATTTTTGTCTATGTTGCACAAAAGATTGGTTTCTACTATTTTAAAGTATTGCAATTATACTACACTATTGTTTCAGAATATTTGAGATTTTGCTAGCTAACATACTAATAAGTGATATTTGATGATTCAGAAAATCGTATTATGTATAAAATTGATTTTTTTTATTCAAATTGAGCCTTGAATCTCTAATCTATTAAAGTGGTAAATTAGTTTGAGTTCTATTAGCAATGCACATTGGAATATATACTTTATGAATTGTACCTATATATTAATTCAAAAAATTGATTTTGTGATAGAGTACTTTCCTAATGATATAGTACAATCATTTTGCTTATGTTGTGAATTGAAAATTGGTTCTTTGGGAAAATTCTTTAAGAAACCCTCAAGTGCACTCAAAATCATAAAATCTATGGCCATTTATATGATGGAAGGATAAGGTGTGATTGGGAATGGATATTGAAAGTGAACATTGTATAAACGGGTTGGATAAAATCACCTTGGATCCTAATTATAAGTTAGAAACAAGAGCTATTTTATGATAGACTTGCATTGTAAAGCTAATTTGGTTATCTTCCACCTTATATGAAATTCTTAGGTTTAAATACCTAGTTTCTTTATGTCTTACATAAAACTTTAAAGCATTTATTCATGTCTTGTAACTTCTTTCCATTCTTGTGTTTTATTCCTACTTTTTCTTTAGCATATCCTAAAATTATGATATTTATTTTTTATATTGCTAGCATGCTTTACTTTTGTAGACATTAGAAATTTTCTAGAAGAAATGCCTATTTGAAAGTATGAGAAAAGATAGTTGTTTCTTAATGAGATTTGAATGAACATCTGTAGAGGTAAACGATCCACTTATTGGATTTCTTTAAAATTTATTGTGTTTTTTTCTTTGAAAAGTTTTTAGGTTTCAAAACTATTGGTTACCATGTTAACCACCTCATTGGAGATTGAAGACATAAATCTTGGAAGAATATTTTAACAATGGAATGATCTCATGTATGCATGTGTCTAAGTCATTGTGTTTTTGTGTATTGTATCGTATTGTAACTTGTAGCATATGTGTGAAGTTTTGATGTTGACAATAGGTTGTCAAGAAAGGCATATGGCCTGGCAAACATTAGAAGGAAAAAAAAAAGGAAAACTTTGCCAAAATTTTTGTCAAGAAAAACCTTTTGAAAAGCATACAAAGATAAGTTTCTTTAAAAATTTTGAGTAATTGTTCAATTTTCTTGTGAAACTTCCATTATAATTTACTTTGTTTAGTCAAATTTGAACAAAGCATATGAGTCATAGTCTAATTCCATGTAATTTGTAAGGTTAGTGAGAGATACCTCCAGATAACTTCCCAAGCTGGTCATGCCATCAGGTTGGGGCATGAAACACATTTTTGCAAATGGTCTTTAAGAAATCTCATCCCTGATCTTTTTCCTAACAATTTCATTATCAAAGCCATCTTCTATGACTTACAGAGTTCTCGATGTTCTTGTTTGGACAAAGGAATCCTAGGGTTAAAAGGATCCTCCTAACTAATTTGTATCTCATTCAATAGTTTCTCTTCATCCTCATCTTCGTCTTGGAAGATAGTCATCCAATCATCTAAGTCACTTTTCATCCCTTTCAACTATGCCATGAAATCTCGATAAAGAATCCTTGTAGAACACTACTTTCCAGCCATCTTATTTCTCATTGTGATTTTGTTCTAGTTTCCCTTCCTTTCCATTTGAAGGCTTCTACTCAGCCACCTCTTCACCTATTGATGAATTCACGATAACATTTATGTTTTCTTTTTCTTTTTTTTTTGTAGTCATTTATTGCAAATCATCCTCCTTCCTTAAAGCTTGTCATGCTTCTGTGTCATCTACTAAGCCAACCATTTCTCCTCTTATTTGTCTAATCAGAAAACTTTTATACCTCAATTTTTTTTAAAAATTGAATTTACGATTGTAGTTTCAAAATATAAAAATAAAGAAAATAAGTATATATTTTTAAAATTAAAAAAGTACAAGTATAATTAGATTAAATATTTAAAAATATAAATGTAATTTATCGTAATTTTAATGGACCATAAAGATTTAATATGTGATTAAACTAAAAGCTTCATAAGATAAAAATTTGAAAACCATGGCGTTAGACTAAATCAAGTTTTAATTTTAAGGGACTTTATTTATTTCCAAAACATGAATAAGTAAGAGTTGCTTTAAAAGATAAAAAAAAAATGAAATTATTATTTAACACAGCTCTAATTGACCAGAATGATAAAATTATTGTAAATAAAAAAAATGGATGAAATTAGTAAAAGAGTTCCTCAGTATGAAACAAATTAATTGAGGAATTGAAACAAACAGGAGTAGAAATGGAAGAAAACAAAGTAGATTGCATCCAAAGCAATATGAGTACCATGGTAATCATATGAACTTTTCACTGAAAACATGCCTATGATTATGGATTTATGTCTTATCAATTGCTTATAGCTTATGATTATGCACTTACGTCTTATCAATTGCATAGCTGTGTTCACCGCTGGCAAGGAAATGGTCAGCAAACGTTCATGGACACGGTTTCTTTTTCCTTCTTTTTTTTTTTCATGGTAACAATTCTTTCTCATTTTATACGTTCACGTTTTGATCACATTATTTTATAATGCAGAATTTGGATCCTTAATTTAAAAAAAAAAATTAAGAGTGAAAAATTGAAGAAGAAGTAGATAAAAAATATTTTTTATGTTAAAATAATAAATTTTAATAAAAAATTATAAGATTTAGAATAAAAAATTATGGACATGGTTAGTAACTGTTTTTAAAAATAGTTTTCTGTTTTTAAAAACAGTAAACAAAAAAATCTATTTGATAAAACTGTTTTTAAAAATAGTTTTGAAAATTTTGTTCTGAAATTCTATTTTAAAAATTATTTTTAAAAATAACATTGAACTGTTTTCAAAAACAGAAAAACAAAACAAGTTTTCAAACAGACTCTATATTTTATCTCTTAAATATATTCTGTCAATTTTCTTAAAAAATTTAAAAAATCTGCATCCCATATTGGAATAAGAATCAAATTTTGAATCCATTGTAATTAAAGAAAATATCAATGAAACGTGGGTGGAAGGCACACAAGATTATTATTTTTTTATTATCAGGGACAAATGCAAAATGTCTTTTTCAAATTTAAAGTGGTTGAATTTTGCAAAAATCAATTTTAAAAACTTACAAAGTAAAACCTTAAATTATATAAAATTTATAATTATCAAATATTATCACATAATTAATTACTTTATTAAATTATATGAATTTTTCATATATTTAAATAAGAATGATAATATTATTATTGATTAATTTAGTAAATTATTTTTTTACATTAATTTCATGTTATATAATTAACTAGTAGATTCCCGTCTTCACTGCTTTGAATGCCCTAGTAAGAATTGTGAAGAAAAGATAATGCATAATGCCAGACTTTCGAATTCAAAATCCTTTTTTTTTTTTCTTTACAGCGATGATACCATTGGGTCATATGAAAGAAAAAACAAAAATTAAATTGACAAATCAAGTTTCAGAGTTTCACGCTGAAGGTCTAATGACTTTAACGTAACTTTAGACAAAAAGCATTATTAGTCATTCTTAAAAATATTTGAATTAAATTGATAATAAATAATTTTTAAGGAATAAATTTAAATTGTTAATTTACTCGATTTTTAATCCTATGTACAAGAAAGCTCACTAAACAAAGTGTCCCCCGATTAAAGCATAGCGCAGATATTGTCTGCGGAGGAGTGAAGCAATAAAAGCACGACGGTAGTAAGCATGTGAACTCCCTGCTATTTTTTTTTTTGATAATTTGAACTCCTGCTATTTTCTAATGAAGCGTTTCATGTAACAATGTTGCATTTTTATATATTTATAATTTTTCATCGTTTTGAAAATTGTGAATGATAAAATTCAATTAACATTTTTTTTTTGTGCTTTGCACACAAAATTCACTTAAAAAGAAAAATTAAATTTGATTCTATGTTAATTTGCATTTTTCCACACTACCATCAAACAATAAGTACGGTATTATAAAAACAATAATTAGAGGATACCTACTGAAATTTCTAGATCAAACTCTTATCTACCTTGTTTCAAAAGGCCAAATTCAAGAGACTTTTGCTTGTGCAATGTTATATGTAAATTTATCTCCAAAGATTTATTTCAGAGAATGCAGAAGGTTTTAAAAGATGTTGTATCTCCTTATCAAACAAATTTTATTAGGGACAAATTATTTACAGGTAATATACTCTTAGCCACAAAACAAGTTCAATTCATGAAAAAATGCAATTGTAAACAATATTTTTGAGCTGCACTCAAGATAAACTTTCATAAATCTTATGACTTTTTATCATGGAATTTTATTTTGGAAGTCCTAAAGTATATGAATTCTCTAGACATTTGGATACAAAGGATTATGCAGTGTATTTCTACAATTTCCTATAAGTTGATTATTAACTGTGAACATACTAATATTTTTGTTTTCCTAACAAAGGGGTGAGACAAGACGATCTCTTATCCCTTATATTTTTATTTTATGCCTTAATGCTTTATCATGTGTGTTGAATAAAGTAAGTAGGAACACAAAATTCAAGGAATAAGAGCAAGTAGAAATGCCTCCTCAATTAATCACTGCCATATGCTGATGATTTACTACTTTTCTTTAAAGCTAAGCCCAGAGGCATGTAAAAAAAATTCAAGTATTTTAGAAAATTTTCATCTAATTTCATGTTTGCAAGTTAATAAACAAAATACTAAAATATGATTCAGTCCTAATACTCCAAGGAATCTGTCATGGTTGAAGACCTAACTGAACCAGAAAATGAATCCTTGCAGATTCCTCAAATCAGGCCAGGAGAAACCACATCAAGCCCAAATGGATGAAGGATTATGAGGTTCCTTAAGGATAAGTTAGCTGCCACGTCAGGATTAGTTATTCTATTTTACTGCCATGCATTCTGTTATGAATTTTCTGTTAATTCTCGAAATTGTAGGTGTGAAAGGTGATTGTGGTCTTCCAAGGCCAGTATATATGGCAAGGGAATGTAATGAACCGAGGGATATGAAATGAATGAAGTCTGCCTTGTTTTTTTTTTCCTGTTCAGTTTTTTTTCTACATTCTGGCTTAGTTCCCCTTCCCTATACCCAGACCTTACATTTTGGTGCTCTCGTTGAGTTTCCATGGCCGCCCATAACAAAACCCAGGATAATCTTGAAGCTACAATCACAAAACTCATTGAATCTCAACAAACCTTTCAACAAGAAATTACATCCAAACTATCCCTTTTAGAAGCTAAAGTTGCCTGCATTCAATCTTCCCCACACAATTCTTCTTCACACTCCACAGAAACCATTTCTTCTTCTACCCTTACTCCATCTTCCATCAAACTAGAGGTGCCCCGTCTTGATGGCTCTGACCCCCTCGGCTGGATATTCAAAATCAACCAATTTTTTGAGTTTCATCATACCCTTGAAGATCAACGTCTCAAAATTGCCTCCTTCTACATGGAGGGAGAGGCTTTAAGCTAGTACCAATGGTTGTATGCAAATGGTTAGATCCTTTCTTGGCCTACATTTCTTCATGCCCTGGAACTGCGCTTTGCCCCCTCCTAGTTCGAAGACCCACAAGGAGGTCTGTTCAAATTGTGCCAAACTTCCACTGTAAGAGACTACCAAATGCATTTTGAAGCTTTGGCCAACAGAATCATTGGACTTCCCCCTC
>JANHAO010000831.1:0-36958 GCA_026873985.1 Saraca asoca | reverse complement strand
ATTTCAAGCCATTCAATCCTTATATTTCATTAGTTAATGACACTAATTATCCCTGTAAAATATAAAAGCAAACTCATAGTGCAAGAAAAATAACATTCATTCTAATATAATGAAAATGACATTTGTTTGAATAAAATATAACATCAATTGACTTTACATTACATTCTAGTCAAAAACTATTTAAAACCAAAAATACAATAAAACTTAAGGAGATTGGTGGCATTTCTATCTTGATTGCTCATTCCTGAAAATCTCCTTGCATGCACAGGTGAAAATTGATCTGGCAAATTAACATCAACCCCATCTTGAAAAGAAAAAAAGACAAAGAATATCTCAGACTGAAAAATTACTTACGAATTCAGACATGCAAAAATAACAATTTACTTGTGCCATAGTTTAGCAAAATTTTGCTTTGAATATAACAATTCAATTACCCATAAACTAGCACAATTATACCATAGTTTAGCATACATATGTAGAAACCAAATATCATATTGGTCCAATTATACAAAAAAACAACAATTCAAGTATGTAGAAATTAGTCCAATAAGGCCGAAAAAAAAGAAGATACAAAGACAGATTTATGAGGATCCAATTAAAGATGAATGTGGTGAGTAGGACAAATACAAAAACTTAAAGCTCATTTCCAAACTGAAGGTTGATTACACCAGAATGCAAGGCATCCATATAAAGAAATGCCTGCATATCTACATCAACAAAATTTCATATTTGGCAGCAAACAAACATTTAGCAAAAAATAATCAACTTTTACACAGCAAACAAATACACAACAAACACAGTTGGAATAACATATTTGACCAAATTTTACGCATAATACCTGTTAGTCAACAGATGGTTGACTGGACAAATGGGGTGAAATGTACCCGCCCATGGACTTGATATAGTCCAAAATGGCTTCCACCTACCCCTATGTTTTATCCAATTGCTCCTTATTTTGACATAACTCTAATTTAAGCCTAATAATTTCTTAGTTCACATTATCCGAGCTTGATGAATAGCTGCCACCTCCTTTTTCAGAACTGCTCCCAAAGATGTTAGTGGGACACACACCCATGCCTAGTCTTCGGACACGACTTGGGTGCTCCTTCCCAAACATTTGCCCAAAAGCATTGTCTAGGGAGATTATTGATAGCTGTGTTTAGTCTACTTGGCTCAAGGCTTCTTGCAATTTTTCCTAAGTAAACAACAAAACATAGGTATCAATATCAACTAATTACTATTTTGAAAGTAATAAATTTTTCAACAAACCCTCACCCCTATACTCTTTGCCTCATCATTCACTTAAGAGCCATCATTTTTCCTATAGACAACGTCCCACAACTTTGCCCATCCAACGGAACCTTGTTTCTCTCTCTCCTGTCATTTGAACAAGCAAAAAAGAATTATTTCATAAGCAAATCTTAATTATATTCACTTAAATAAGATGGTTATGCTACCATTTTATTCTTTTTTTGTGCAAATGATTTTGATCCAATAGTGTAAGGAATGGTCTGTTTGCTTCTATTTTGTACATTTTGCCTACACATCTCTTGCATGAAGAAACTCAATTACTCATTCAACCATCGGTGTAGGTATAATTAAATTCAATCATTTTCACATACTAGAATTAAATAATCCACTAATCTTATGTTTTTGTTTATCCCAGATGAGGACCAAACCTCTCTATTGCTCACTTGAAACATCCATGGGGCAATTTTGTTCAATAGTTTTCTCCAATGTTAGGTTGGGGTTGTACAAGGCTTCTTTGATATCCCTCCACCATTTTCCAATCCACTGATTAGTGAGCCATTTGGCTATTTGATCATTTTCAAATTAAAAATATGGCTATAACCAAAAAAAGCCATTAGTATCAGAATGAAATATGAATTGTAAATGCCAAGATAGTTCTATTGCATACCATCACCAATCTGTTGAAGATATCATCTTTAATTGAGTTTGATATGTCTGGCCAGGCCTCGTAGTCTATAGTGTTTTTGGTCTTGGCCAGATGACCTATTGCACCTGAAAAAATGCCTCCTTCTTCTTTTATGGGCCAACCAAGATTGGCCATCCATACTAAGACTTTCTCTTCATCCAAATTCCAAACTTGATGACCTGGAGCTTCTTGACCCTGACTACACTGTCATTATCTATTGAAAGAAGTAAAAATATTAGTGCAATGTTAACTTAAACATATAAGAAAATGATATATTATTGTTACCTGTTACGTTGCAATGCCATCCACCTTTGGGCCTACTCTCCTAGCACCAGAAGCTTTAGTTTGCCCATCATTTATCTCATCACTAGAATGAGCATCATATAGCTCATCATTCATCTCATCACTCGCATGAGCAGTAAGCTCCGTATCCTGGGTGGGCAGAGTGAGCTGTACTGGCTGTTCATGTGGGGACTGTGTAGGTCTGGTGAGATGGGTGGGCTAGGTGGGCCATGAATGCTGGGACTTTGTGGGTTGTGTGGACTGTGTAGGGTGAGTGGACTGAATGGGCTAAGACTAAGTGGGTCGTGTGGAGTGGGTGCACTAGGTGGGCTGTGGAAGAGAAGGGTGGGTACTAGATGCTCCCTGTGTGCCCCAAGTCCCTTCTTATACCCATTGCCTTAAGGTCTTTTTGAGTATTAAGATGGTCTTTTATCCTTTTAGTCCCACTCAATAATGTGTAGATGAGATTGTCGCACATATTTTTCTTAATGTGCATGACATCAAGATTATGATGGAACATATTATTCTCCTAATATGGAAGTTGGAAGAATATAGACTTCTTCTTCCATTATTGCGTGTAAACCTCATCATTATTGTTATGAGCTCATTTCCCTTTAGCATTCCTTTGTACTAGCTTCCCAATTGTAATGTTGATGTTCTTTACTTGTCTAGAAATTTTTGTGCCTGACAATGCTTTCAGAGAGTTTCTAAACTCTTGACTCTTATCAAATCGAAGCCTCATTAATCGAAACTTATGATTTGCTCCAAAAAAATGTCGATGCCCCTAAAAATACCATTTTCTACTATGAGGCAAACACATTAGAACTGTATCAAAGTTACAAGTTAGATAGCCTAATCCGATGTGTGTATTCCACCCGAATAGGGTACCAAGCCTTGGGAAATCACTAATCATCCACATCAGTGTTGCCCGCATTTTGAACATCTCATGTATTGAGAGATCGTAGGTCCTCCAACTTTTTTATAAGAGGTTGCAAGTAGACATCAATGTCATTTCCTAAAATTTGTTTGCCCGAAATGATCATTGAGAGAATGAAAGAAGTTAGCTTCATACACATCCACGGCGGTAAATTATATGGTATCCAAATTACAGGCTAAATGCTATAACTAGTACTCATGGTTCCAAAAGGGTTGAATTCATCAGTGGCTAGACCTAGGCGAACATTTCAAGGATCCAGAGCAAATTCTGGGTGAGTTACGTCAAACTTCTTCTGCACTTGAAACTCTATTGGATGCCTCATCCAACCATTGTTACAATTCCCAGTTACATGCCAACTCATATGCTCCACCGTCTTACTCGACATAAACAACCTTGTAACCTTTGTTTTAGTGGAAAGTAGCATAACATTTTTACTGGTTATTTCTTCTTCTTACCAGTAACTCTTTCCTTCCATTTGGATATTTGACATCTCTTGCATGTTTCCCTATTCCCATCCTCACCCCAATACAGCATGCAATCATTTGGACAAGCATGTATCTTAGTGTAATTGAGATCGAGTTTGGTGATGGTTCTCTTAGCCTTGTACAAAGAACTAGGTATCTTGGCATGTGGGAATGCATCCTTCAATAATTTCAAGATCATTGTTATGGCTTTATCTGTCATGCCACACAAGCACTTGATGTGGTATAATTTTATTAGAAAAGACAATGTGGAGTACTTTGTACACCTTTCATAGAGTTCTTGATTTCCATTGTTGAGTAACTCATAAAACTCGACCACAACTTTATCCATTGTCTGTCCCTGCATATCATCATTATTACTAACACCATCATCAGACGAGTTAGCCTCGTTGTCATTGTGCATACTATCGAATCCAAATGTATCATTGATCATGTCTTTTAAAGGATGTTGGAGACCTATATTTTAGGAAGTTTCGACCGTGTGTGCTCTACTAGAAGATGCTTCAAGTTCATTGCATTTTCCATGCCATAACTACTTCTTGTATTCCATTGGAAATTGCTTTCGAGACAAATGGTCATATGCCTCAGCTCTATTTAACCATTTTTTAAATTTACAATTGCGATATGGATACATTATTCTCCTTTCTATAGATTGTTGTTGAAATGCGAAATCGAGGAACTTGTTCAATCCTTTCTTATACTCGTCTATTTTCCTTGACAAACTAATCCATGATTTAACCATATCCTAATAAAGCAATGCAAAGCAGATAATTTTTCTTCTTATAAAAAGAGAGAATTCCTTTGCAGAATTTGATTTGCTTGTTTATTCAACAACAAGATAGACTAAAAAGATAAAAACAAAGCATTTGAAGACAACACCATAAAAACATGTCCATAATGAAGATATATCTGGAATAACTAGCAGATAATACTAGAAAAACATAAATATACAACCTAAAAAAGGGTGTAGCAGATAAAAAAAATAGCAGCCAAGCATCCAAATAGAATAGTGACAAAGAGTTGCAACAACAAAATTAGGCAGCCAAAAGAGGAAAAAAATGGCAGACTATTTTTTCTTGGGTCACATGCATACAATAGTAAAATAGCAGACTATTTGTATGAAAAGGACACAAGAGAGATGCTTTTTGACATCTTTTACAAGTTGTTGTATTTGGGATAAACATCATTCATAATTGGAAATATGACAAACCTTGTAGTCCACTAGATAAGTCGCACCAGAAATTTTGTATGACCTCTAATTTACTTCTTCCTCTGCTCAATTTGTGTTTCACCAGCTAACAGAACTCTAGATTCTATAAGTGTTTACTATAAATCAGATGAAAAGAAGAATTATACTTTATAATGTTAGATAATATCAAATTTTGTAAATCAGATGAACCTAGGCTACACATTCAAATTCAAATTTGGGTTCAGAACAATTTGTTGCCAAATCAATGGGATGTGAACTTGTAAAAGATCAATCAGAGGGCCTCCTTATAAGATATAAAAATTTGTAAGTTGCAGCATAAATAAAAGAGAATCATAAAATTTTGTCTAAGCCATTATAAGCTTCTTGATCATATAATGTCATGCAGAAAATTCTAAGACTACCTTACATTTTTTTAAAAGCAATATTAACAACCAGCCAGCACCACCGAAATAGCAACACTCTTGCAAAACTATTTTTAAAATACAGCTTGACCTAGTATTGGGGTAGGGTAGTTATAATATAATCTTTTTGTTATAAGATGTTATATGTGAAAAATGGTTCATCCTGGATGGACACGCGAGAAACCTAAGAGCAATAAAAGGACCGATCAGAAGAACTGTCTAGATCGCTATGCCTTTAATCAGTGTTGCGAAGTGCAACGCCTCGGCTTAAACTTGTGCCCGACAGAGCGAGTCTGACATCTCTTTCTTGATGATGAGCATGACCCCGAATTGTGCAATCCAATCAACGAAGTGCGAGTGGGAATGTGTAGCTTGCCAGACAGAAGACCAAGTCATATTCTGCCCTAACAGACAAATGAGACCCGCCTTTAGAAGACAATCTGCAATAGCCAAAAAAGGAGATTTAGTCTGTATATTCAGTCTTGTACAATAAATATTGATGTAATAGATTTATTGCATATATAATTACCATTATAACCTCCTCTCCTCTATAAATATGAGAAAGGAGCCCTTTTGTAAAGGTGAAATTCTTGGGATACAGGCAGAAATTCTACCAAAATAAAGAGAAAAACTTGAGTGTTGTAACTTTGTAAAAATACCACTTGAATAACACACTATCATGGATGTAGGATTTGGTGATATCTAGATTTGGCCGAACCATGTTAAATCCCGTGTCTCTTTTCTGCTCTTCGCTTCATTTCTGTGTATCTTTGCTGTTTTATTGTGCTTAAACTAGATAAAGGTCAGAGATCCCATAAGAATGGCCCCGTTGGCTAGAATTTGGATCATTATCAAAATCTGACGTTAACATTTTAGCACCGTCTATGGGGATCTCACTTGTGCTAGTTCATTTCTTACTGCAATGGCTAAGGGAAGAGCCATTAGAATCTCAAATGCATAGCCCCATCCTCCGAATGGTCATGTCTCGACAATGGACTTTTCTACTGCTCCTGTTATCAGAGCAACTATGGGTACCCCTCCAGCCAGCTCAGTACAACCAATCCCCACCGCCAATGGCATTGACGGACTGCAAACCTGGTTCTAACGTCATGAGAAACTTGAGCACATGATGGGAGAGCTGGCTAAAACAGTCATAGCATTAGCATAAGCACAAGCTCAAAATATACAAGGGCGGGCTGAAACTGTCGTACCCGAGGTTGAATATTCCAGTGAAGCTAATTAGGAGTAGACTTTGCATCGCCATTCGCATGGTCGAAACACTGAACCAAGCTACCAAGTCTCTAGCTAAAGACTGGGGGGGCTTGGATATTTTGGTGGAAGACCTCCTTCAGAGGGTTAAGCATCTGGAAGAGCACCCTTAGAGTCAAAATGGCCAAGGTCGCTTTAGGGAGTAAACCCTGTTTTCTAGAGAGATCATGGAGGAACCCCTCCGGTGCAAGCTTAGAATTCCAGCCATTCTACTGTATGACAGAGACAGTGACCCGCACAACCATCTGGACTTGTTTAACATCCAGATGGATCTCCAAGCATGTAACCCCTTAATCAGGTGCCACGTCTTCCTCGTTACTTTGGGTGAAGTCCCTCGAATGTGGTTCAGGAACCTCCCTACTCATAGCATTAGTAGTTAAGAAGAATGCCAGGAAACGTTCATTAATCAGTATCAAGCATTGAGGAGGCAACTCGTGCCCCTGTGCCATGTTACCACGGTCTTCCAAGGTAAACAAGAAACGTTGAAAGACTATATTGCTTGCTTCAGGTGTGAGGTCAATAATGTTGAGAAACCCTCGGATGAGGCTATCTTGACTGTCGTGTCAGCAGGACTTCGTAGAGATGGAAAGCTATTCAAAAGTTTGTACAAATCCCCAATCAACAACTTGGGTGAGTTCTATGAGTGGGCCACGAAACAAATTAGATGGGATGAAACTTTCGGTCAGTAGAAAATTAAAATGAGTAGCTTGGCTCAAAGCAAGAAGAGGAGTAACCGTGGGAACGAGAATGATAGCTCCGAGTGCCAGTTCGCTAAGAAGAGCAAGGATGAACGACCCCCATTCTCAGGTTGTCACAACACCTACAGCATCTTGTCAAATGCTTAGGACAAGATCTTTGCAATGGAAAGGGATAAAGAGGACTTCGGAAAGCCTCCACCCTTGAAGACTCCCGACAAGTCTAGACTCAAGCAAGGAAAATTCTATGCATACCACAATGAGTTCAGGCAAGTCACCTCAAAGTGCTGAGCACTGAGAGACGCCATAGAGGATCTCATCAAAAGAGGTCGACTTCAAGACTACGTTGTGTAGCCTTCTAGGCGATAGCTTGGACCATCCCGATGGGACATCGAGCAAGAACACTCTTCTACTATCAGGTGATTTGCCTAACTAGCACCCTTTTTATTTGGACATAAGATCGCCCCGATCACAAGATCGGTCACCCCTTTGGGCAAAAGATCACCTCGACCACAAGATCGATCACCCATTTGGGTACAAGATTGCCTCGGTCACAAGATTAGCCACCTTTTTATTTAGGCACAAGATCGCCCCGATCACAAGATTGGTCACCCTTTTGGGCACAAGATCGCCCCGGTCACAAAATCGGCCACCTTTTATTTGGGTACAAGATTGCCTCGACCACAAAATCGATCACCCTTTATTTAAGCATGAGATTGCTCACTTATTAATTTCATAGCTCTCATGCAAATCAATTATGTCACAACTCTCACGCTCATCTATTAATTTCATAGCTCTCATGCGAATCAATTATGTCGTAACTCTCATGCGAACCTATCTATTTGGGCATGAGATCGGCCCGAGCACGAGATTGCTCACTTATTATTTTCACAGCTCTCATGCAAAACTCAATTATTTTGTAGCTTTCATGTGAACTTATCTTATTATTTATTATTATCATACTAACTTGTCTATTTATTTGGCCACAGGATCGACCCAAGCACAAGATCGCTCTAATCTGTAACTCATGTTATCTCCTCATTATGCACAGGTCGCATAGATTATTCAAACCAAAATGTTTGTATGAGAAATAGAAACAATAAATAGAAATTACAGAAAGAAGTTGAAGCTTTATTCATTAAAAGGCTACAACAAGGTAGATATACATTAGAAAGCCCTGAATGCGGGTTAATCAAAATGTAAAAGGGAAAACCTATGACTAAGAAGAGAGACCAGTCATAGAGGGCCATACTCTGACTGACTGGAGCCGGTGTGCCATCAAGATTTTTAAATTTTCCTTCCAATGCACAATCAGCGGTGGCACCACAGCTTTTTATTTTCTCCAGCCTTCAGCTCCCCTTCTGATTCATGAAGAAAGGACATTAGGAAGCGTCAGGAGCTTGGCTGGCTGAACAATTACCTCACGACGGGACCGAGAGGATGTAGTCTAAGATCCATATGAGATCTCTCCATGTTAGCGAAGAAGCCAAGTCTTCCAAACTCTCTATGTAGCAGACCATACATGCCTCTATGGAGGGACAGAACGCTGGGAATGGTGGTGGTTTATTAGGAAACTCCATAGTTTGCTCAGTGCAGTAATAGAAGGGATGCTCTTTCCCGTATATAGAGCTAGGGCTAGCTCCATCGAAGAATCTAGATTCATTCCCCCTAAATCATCATCATTTATGGCCTCAGAAAAGGCTAAGTTTGACTTAGCAATAACTGCCAGATACATGCCATAAGAAACATGGCCTAGAACAGATGAAATGACAGTCTCGAGAGAAGACTTTAACTAATCAGAAATTGAAAAGTTTCAACTCCCAGCCCACAGTGCGAGCTGAGAGTTGGGGGACTTATGTTATATGTGAAAAATGATTCGTGCTAGATGGACACGTGAGAAGCCTAAGAGCAACAAAAGGACTGGTTAGAAGAATTATCCGGATCGAAAAAGGCTAAGTTTGACTTAGCAATAACTGCCGGACACATGCCATAAGAAACATGGCCTAGAGCAGATAAAATGACAGTCTCGGGAGAAGACTTTGACTGATCAGAAATTGAAGAGTTTCAACTCCCAACCCACAGCATGAGCTGAGAGTTGGGGGGCTTATGTTATATGTGAAAAATGGTTCATGCTGGATGGACACGTGAGAAGCCTAAAAGCGATAAAAGGACCAGTTAGAAGAATTGTTTGGATTTCTACGCCTTCAATCAACATCGCGAAGTGTGACCCCTCAGCTTGAACTCGCGCTCGACAAAGTGAGTTCAACATCTCCTTCTTGATGATAAGCACGACCCTGGATTATGCGATCCGATCAGCGAAATACGAGTAGTGATGTGTAGCTCGCCATATAGAAGACCAAGTCATACTCTACTTCAACGGACAAATGGGACCCACCTACAGAAGACAATCTGCAGTAGCCAAAAATAGAGATTTAGTTTGTATATTCAGTCTTGTACAATAAATATTGATGTAATAGATTTACTGCATATGTAATTACCATTGTAACCTCCTCTCCTCTATAAATATGAGAAAGGAGTCCCTTTGTAAAGGGGAAACTCCCAAGATACAGGAAGAAACTCTGCCAAAATAGAGAGGAAAACTTGAGTGTTGTAACTTTATAAAAATACCACTTGAATAACACACTATCGTGGACGTAGGGTTCGATGATACCTGGATTTGGCCGAACCATATTAAACCCTATATCTCCTTTATGTTCTTCCCTTCATCTCTGTGTATCTTTGCTATTTTGTTGTGCTTGAATCAGATAAAGGTCAGAGATCCTGTAAGAATCCCCCCATTGGCCAGAATTTGGACCATTACCAAAATCCGACGTCAACATAAGAGAAGGGAACAAAGCAAGTGATACAAGAGTGCTTTGTTCTTTTCATAATCCTCTCATATAGATCTTTTTTTTTAAACAAATGATTATATACAAAATTATTGTTAATATATTATAAAGCTTATTGGGTTGGAAGGATGTTCAATACTAAGAAAAAAAAAAGAATGATACATTAATACTTATAAAAAAAAGCTATAATGGTAGAACTTGGGCACATTGTTGATTGTCCAACTTTTTTAAAGGCACTTATTAGTTTTAAAAATTATTTTATCTTTTGCTTAACTTTTTACGGACTTTCTGATAATCAGATGAACAAAATTCAAAAATAAGGACAAAGCCTAAGAAGAAAAATGTAGTTCTCTCCAAACCATCAAGATCATTTTTTCTAAATCCCTAGGTTGTCATTTTTTTTAGAAAACAATTTATTTGGGTGTATCTGTTAGTTAATAAATAATATTCTTTATGGAAATAATTTGTCTGTTAATAATAAATAGGTGATCTTTAAGACTGTAACGGAAACTTATATCCCTGGGTTTGAATGATAACGGTATGGGTATGGATCAACCTTAGTTATGTGCTTTCCAGTCTTTTCCTGACAACTAGTATCGTTTACTATTTACTGTGTATCCTTATCTTGTGATTAAAAAGTTTGATTATGAGATCACAGATGAAAAGAGAAGGAATTCCCCAAAAGTGAACAAGAAACTTAATGATGAAAAACAATCGATGTTTAGTACCCAAAACCCCATTTTTCCTAGCTCATATCAGGATGCAAGATCCCCTATGTCCACAGAAAAGAATATATTTTCCTTCTCATAAGCTCAGTTATAGTAAATAGTCCATATAAAAATTAAGACTTGCCTTTTAATTCCTAGTCAAATGGGTAGTATCCAAGACATATTTTTAGCTCAGAAGTCAGAAATTATATCTAAAATTTATATTGTGGTCTAGAATTATGAATTTGTGATAAATGAAACTATTGTGTGGTTAGGTAATTTTAGTTATTGGTGTTATGATCCTTTTGTTCCTATCCGTTAGTTGTTTGTTTCTTACATCAATATGCTGGCCAAGATCTTAAAATCTTTGGAATTGACAACTGAGCATTCTTTTCTTTGCTTCTTTATAGGTTTCAGCTCATGCTTTTTTACTGGGCTTTCTTTTGTAGATATGCAAAGGGATTGCAATACTCTCCTGACTTAGAGCTTCCTTTTTTTTTCTTCTTTAGTAGTATTTCTTATGCCTTTAAAGTATCTCTTCTCTTCTTTGATAAAATTTTCTTTTTCTATAAATAAGATAATCTCCATATGGTTGGGAAGAAGTATGAGGGTTGTCTCTGAATATATTACAAGCAAGTGACTAGAGCTAACACTAGAAGCAAATTACCAAAATGTATTTCTCTGTTTTCTTCACCCATTACAAGTAAGAAACCATATTAATACTTAAAAATAATAATAAAACAACACAGAAAAGTTAACATTGAAGCTCAACTGAAAAGTCAAAGCAAACAAATCTCCCAAATTGCCTCAGAACACAACACAAAACACCCCTCACATACATTCATCTTATCAAAGTAGAAAATCCTAACAAATAACCATATAAAACAAAGCTTAACATTAAAAAATGCTAAGAGATTGTATATTTTGACCTTATTAAATGAACGTTCGGTGGCATTCGATGGTTGAAGAGGACAATGAGGTGATTGGGAGGCTACTCAATCCTGGACGATGGCTAAAGGAATCGATGCTCATCCAACAACACCATGGAAAGAGAGGAGACTGTCAGTCGTTAAGGCTATAGAGAAATAAGATAAAATGCAAAACAGAGGGGTTGCCTGATTTTTCATCTGTTTGTATCTGATAAACATAGCAACAGTTACTCTTAACTGCCACCATATTTTTAGAGATGATTAACAGTAACGGCAGTTTAAGTTTTAACCACCGCTATTTTTAATTAGAAAAAAGATAAAATGTGAAATAAAAGAGGTTGTCCAATTTTTGATCTATTTGTATCCAGTAAATATAGCGGCGGTTACTCTTAATCGCCACTATATTTTCAGAGATAATTAACAATAGTAGCGGTTTAAGTTTTAATCGTCGCTATTGTTAATCATCTCTAAAAATATAGCGATGGTTGTTAACTGCCGCTATAAATAATTTAAGAGGTGGTTTAAATAATCGCCTCTAAATAATCGCCACTAAATAACACTATTTTTGGTAGTGAACCAATAAATAAAATTATTTGAAACCTAGACAAGATAACACAGTATTTTCATGAGAGTTTATAAATTATAACCATACCAATTGATCCGAGTACACCAAAAACTTGAAAGAATGTTACAAACTTTTTGAAAGCTCAAAATCTCCTAAAACTAATGTAGTGTCTAAAGGAGTGAAATACTAAATTTGGAAAGGGATTGGACTTCGTAGCTTCACAACATTGCTGTACTTCATATCATATCAATATAGTGAACTGACTTAGCAAGCGTTTTGTTGAAACTTGTAACAAGAACCCAACATTGTAGGCCCAAACCCAATACTCAAGCAATGACAGTTGTAGTATAAATGCGAGGGAAAATATTGGAAGACAAAGATTAAGGAAATAAATCAAAGGGGCGTTTGATTGAGAAATTTGATAGGATAGGTAATAGAATAAAAAATTAATTTCCTTAATAAATATTTGATTCACATGTAGTGAAATATATTATTGTTACTTAACTTTAGCGAATTCTCCTAATTTGAAACCCTTCCCTTATTTAAGGCATTGGATTTTGTTATTCATAGGAAAAAAAAATCTCATCTCTCTTTCCTTTCCTTCTTTTATCTCACAAAGCTCCTACTACTATTGCCATTGACCATTACACACCACCTTCTGTCACTGACCATCACCCACTGCCACTACCATTGTTAACTATCACCTACCACTATTTTTTGTAGTTGACTATCACCCATCATACCTACCCTCACTTTTTGTTATTGACCACTACCCATTATAATTACTACTATTGACCATTATCTATTACCATCAACCATTGTTGATCACTACCTTTTGCTGTTAACTACCACCCATCACTAACTTCCTCTGTTTACTACTGCTCACCACCACCACCTCTACAACCGTTGACTATTGTCCACTACAATCTTTTACGATTGACCATTACTTATTACTATATTCCGTCATTGACCACTATCATATACCATTATCTATTGTTGTTAACCACCACCCACCATTATTTATTATTGTTGGCCACTGCTCACAACTACCTATCACTCTTAATCAACGACCACTATCACTTACTATCATTGACTATTATCCACCACCACCTATCGCTGTTGACCATCATTATTGCTGTTGATCACCACCTTTTACTGTTAACCATCACCTACTACTATCTTCTGCCATTGACCATGACCTACCACTACATTTTGCCATTGACCATCGCCTATTATCATTGACCACTATCTATTATTGTTGACCAATATCTAATCAAACAGTAAGAAAAGGAATCATAAACAAGATGATTTGATTCTTTCACTGGACCAAACAAACTAAAAAATAAACCCTTATCCCTTTTTTTTTGTTTTCATTCCCTTTCTATTTCTATAGGTAGAATCAAACCTCCCCTAAGATTATCATCTAAGTGAGCTAATTATTTTTCACAACACTAGCAAATCTTGAGCACTGCCTATGCTGCTTCATGTTTTAGAAGGCGTTGAACTAATTAACAAGATCTGTATCCACTATAATCTCAAAGCCCACTAGGGGTAGTTTTCTGAGCTTTTCTAAGATTTCTACCATGGTTGTCGTGCTACGTTCTCCACAGAAATGGTTAATTGGTATGCAGAAATGAAATGACAAGAATTGGGTTGTCTTAGCACCAATACTATTATATTTACTTCTAACGTGCATATTATGAGTTGCCTAGGATATTGATATTGATTCTCGGCATTGTATTATCTCCAAAATGGGTGTATTACTGCCTGGTTAGTAATTGGTAACGCCCTTATCCTGGGTCTTAGATCAATTCCCTAAATGCTATCCAAAAATTTCCTTGACAAGCTGTCTACCAATATGCTTTTAAATCACCTACAAGAGTTTTGTTATTATTGGTTATAGTCTAAGCTAATGGTTTATATCCCCTTTCTTTATTTCAGTTGGTGACATTGTCCTCTCTTTGTTCTCTGCACAGCAACTATTTGATTGAATGTTTGAATGGAATTTAGCTATGTCTAACATCTTTGTTTGACTGAGTTGCAATAAAAATGCAATTTACTATAATTATTCAACTGATGTGGGCATCTAACTTTGCTTGACCAATGATTGCACCGTCACTAATTCTTTAAATGGCATGTTGAGGTAAGGAGGGTTGTGATGCAAGGATAGCTAAGATGTGCCTTGGTATCCTAAATGCCATAGAGAGTTGACCAGATGACAAATATGTAGCTTATAGAAAGGCATATGCTCTTTTTTAGTATTGTTTAAAGGTTGACTTCTATTGCTTTTCACTGTCCTCTTGCTGTACCAGTGTTGGGGAGAGATTTTCAATAAGGGCATTTGTTTTGTTTTTGCTTACTGAGTCAATACCAAGATTATGGTTTTGTCGTTTTGATAAATGGGGCCAGAAATTAATGCATTAATATCAGGGCCCTGATGATTGTGTTTCCTTTGTGAAAAAGATTGGATTTGGATAAAATTTACAAGTTACTAATAATTTCAAACTGTTTGTAGGTTCCAATTGGAGGAGGTTACAGACTCAGAGATATCTCGATAAGCACTTGGTTTAAATCTGACTTTTACTAACATCAAAGAAAGGAAGAAATTTTCGATGCCATTATGATGCTCATTATAGTCTCTGTGTTTCTGAATATAGGTGTTTGATGATGCAGCTAAAGGTAGAAAAGTCTGTGCTTAATACAAATTTGATTCGATTCCTATAGTACTTATTATTGATATATTCATTAGGCAAAAGATGTCCTTTTGGTGTGCGTTGATTTAAACACTAAGTTTATTTGAAGTATGTGATACAATTTTTTTACCTACCTATGATTAAAAGAACTGTGAATGTAATGGACAGTTATCTATATTTTCCTTACCACTAACTTTTAAGTTTTGGCTGGTATTTTCTCCTGAATATGCAAACATCGGTATGTTTAATGTGGGCATCGATATGTGTAACTTCTGGAGTTTCACCCAAGGAGATAATTACAGGACAGAATTCTATTGGTGATTCTTCCTCTTTCTTTTTTCTTCCATTATATTTTTTGTGACGAATAAAAGAATGAAAGGAACACAAGAAAATAATTCACTTCCTTCTGTATTCTATGCCTTGTAGTCGAGCTTTCAAATTCAGAGGTGCTTGCATTATTGTTTTCTCCCTAATAAATATTCAATGCATATGCAATGCTTGGACACTAAATGCTTTAATTTTATGTTAGCTATTCTGTTCATTTTGGTTGACAGCTTCAATGAAGAAATTTAAAGTCTCGTCTCATGAAATTTGAATGCTGGTATTTTATATTATTTAGTCCCTATTCTTGAATGGTTTGATGATATACACACTGTTACTCTATCAAGATCAAATGTAATATTCAGTTTGCTTGTAATAGGAGATATTCAAAAATGGTATGAAACTGGACTAGATCTATTTATTGAGGTAAAAATAAAATTTTATAATGTTTGTCTTGTTTATGATCATTACTGTTATGTGATGAATACAATTTATATCTCTTTATATTTGATCTTTTATCATGTTTATATGCTTAATTGAATACTTGTGATTGGTTTTGTAATTTGCCAAGTTTTTGTGTTAAATTGAATTTATTTGATAAATTTACACTATTTTGGATTGTTTCAGGATTATAGACATATTTGGAGTTTTGGACCTCAGTTTTGAGTGATTCTTATGTCTTTGAAAAGTTAAGAGAAAGAGCTATAAATGTTATAAAGAGCCCAAAGTCCAATTTAGACATTTTGGAAGTGGAGTAGAGCTTGAAAGCTGGAGTAGAGTGTAGTGTTTCGATCCAAAGCCTAACTCAATGTTTTAATCATAAGTAAAGCTCTAAAAGTTATTTTGGTGTAAACTTAAGTCTATTTTTTAGCTATGACCCAAGTCTACATCTTTCATGAAGAGCTTGAGAGCAAACTACATTGTTTTGACTTAATTAAGTGGCTGTGAACTTAAGTAATTAAATCTGTTATGGGTTAGACTACTTAGAAAGTCTGTCTTGGTGTTTGGCCCATAACTTAAGCTAGAGACCGAATTTTAATGCAAGGTCAAGGTTAGTGGGAAGCTAAGTTATAGAGCTAGATTACTTTCATGTCCAAAAAGGCCCCCTTTCATCCCTAAACTATAGCCCAACTCAGAGGCAGTGCACTGAACTTATGAATAACTAGTTGCGCCTTTAGTGTAGGATCTTTTACATCACTTTTGTATTGTCTCTGAATCTTGGAATGGAGGAGGTCTGCTAGGGCAAGACTTCATCTATGTAATTAGGTTTATTGTTTCCTTTCTTCTTTGTATTTTATTTTACTCTTGGTGTGTAGCTAAATTCTACTTCAATCCAACGAAAATTTTGCTCATATTCTTGTATGATTGTGAGACTTGTTTTGATTATTCAATTATTTTCAATTCAATTCTTTTGATTCTCTATTATTACTTCTGATAATTGCTATGAGTGATTGATTAAAATGGTCAATTGAACAATTGTTCATAGTGATTTTATACTAGTTGAATTTCCATAGACAAATCTAATCATTTGTGGTTATTTGGTTGTGAAGTGGCAATAAGATGTTGATAAATTGTTGGGGTAATTCAATATTCTTAAGGAATCAAGGATAGTTAATTAGGTTGCTGCTGGGATAATTTAAGTAACTAGACTTAGTGATTTTAGTGCTTAATGATATTGATAAGTTGGATGAAATGTTGGGTTTCACTAGACTTAATAGTAAATGTCAATTAAGTGTTGGGCTTAGTTGATTATCTTAGGGTGAAATTGATAAGAATTAATTAGGTGTTAGGCTTAATTAATACCTTGGCTAAGTGGTTAAAGTGGAACTAAAATAAGAGTGTTAAGGATTAGTTATTGAATTGGCAGCAAGAGTCCCTTAGGATGAACTTTTCTTTATTAAATTTTCCTTTAATTTTGATTCTATTTTTTATGCATTTGAAGTGTTTGTTTTAAATTCTCATTAGTGATTAGCTATCCTACCCCCATCTTTTGGTAAAAAACACATTAAAGATATTCACCAATCTCTGTGGATATGGCCTGACTCACTCTAACTACTACCTTTGGAAGTTCAGCACTATTTTTATCGATTTTGACTATCGTCAAATTTTGGTGCCGTTGCTAAGGATTAGCTAATTTATTTTTATGTGTTTTTAGTCATTTATAGTATTAGGATATTAACATTAATATTAGGCTTAAATTTAGTCATGTTCCCCTTGTTTTTCCATTTTTGTGGCTGGATCAAGCAGCAAAAATCACCACATGGGATAGTATTTTTTTTTGAAAATTTTCCTATTTTTTTCATAAGACTACACTTAGCTTTTGTATTCCCATTAAGCCTTTTTGTATATGACTTGTTCCTCCCATATTCCTGAGTTAATATATGATCCAGAGATTGAGAGAACTTTGTAGGAATTGAGAAGAGTCAATAGGCAACAATCTGGCTTGATTTAGAACCTTTTATCAGTGTCACATTCACTACCTTCCTCCCTAAGGTCAAGCAGTGTAGGAGATTTATTTTTTGCAAGTTGCTTTCCCTATTCAAGCATATAGAACATGACATATCATTAAAGACCTTTAAATGAGTTGGTTGCCCCTAACCTTATCTAGCAGCCTTTGTGTATTAACTATCCTGAAATTGAGGCTGCATTTAAACTGAAAGTTTGGCCTAATCCATTTACTGCCTATATTTCATGGACTGACTGGGGAAGATCTTCACAAACATTTGAAGAAGTTTTATATGGTCTACTTAACCATCAAGCCACTAGGAATCTCAGAGGAGTGGATCAAGTTAAGAGCCTTCCCCTTCTTCCTGGTTGACTCAGCTAAGGATTGGTTATACTATTTTCCCCTTGGTTTCATTAGCACTTGCATGAGATGACCAGAATATTCCTTGAGAGGTACTTCCCTACATCAAGAGCTACCAACATCAGCAAGGAGATTTACAGTATGAGACAATAATTTGGAGAGACCCTATATGAGTACTAAGAGAGATTCAAGAGGCTATATGCAAGCTACCTCTATCATCAAATCAGTGACCAGCTCATCATTTAGCACTTTTATGAAGGCCTCATCCCATGGACAAAAGCATGATTGATGTAGCAAGTAAAATAGCTTATTAGACATGACCCCTGATGTTGCAAAGATGTTAATATCCAATATGGCGGTAAATTCACAACAATTTGGTATTAGACTAAATTACACCATAAAAAAGGTAAATGAGGTCTACACATCCAACTTGGAGAAGCAAATGACATACCTCACTCATATGGTCCAACAACACATGGGACAAAAACAAAAGGCACAACTGTGTGACATTTGTTTAGCTTTTAGACATAACACGGATACATGTCCAACCTTTTTCCAAAAGCTTGATCCCTACCAACAAGTCTAGGCCATGGGGTGATTTCCTAAAAATAATAAAAGATTCCCAAGCCAAACCCAGCAACCATATAACCTCTACTTTAACACATATAACCCTGGTTAGAGAAATCACCCTAACCTGAGATATAGCAATTAAGCTAGATAGTAGACCTCCAATCAGTAGCCTTCATATCAAATGTAACATCCAAGCCAAAATAAACCCATCTAGCAGCAGAACCAAGACTCAGTTTCCAATCAAGCTTTGGTAGATTTAAAGAAAAATATGGCATGATAAAATTTGTAGTTCAACAAGAAATGAGAGGAAAGATTCAATAGATTAAGCAAGACATTGCCACCCTTAATACTAGAATACAAACAGTGGAAACTAGGATAACAAACTTGGAAAATCAGGTTGTAAATAGACTGTTTTTCCAAACAATAATAAATCCAAGGGAAAATGCTTGTGCCATAATATTAAAAAGTGGCAAGGAAATAGAGACCAAATAGCCAATTTCAGATAAAAAAGATGCAGAGATTTTTGAACCAGTAAGCAGCTCCCGACTAGTCTATCCCCTTCCACCTTTCCTAAGTAGACTGGCTAAGTAGAAAAATGAGGACCAAGATACAAGCATTTTGGAGACATTTAGAAGAATTAAAGTGAACATCCCTTTGTTAGGTGTGATCAACCAGATTTTGAGGTATGCCAAGTTCTTTAAAGACCTATGCACCACCAGGAGGAAACTGAAATGTAATGAAATAATTAGCATAAAGGAATTGTTTTAACTGTCATTCAAAGAAAAATACCCTAGAAATTCAAGGATCTAGATACTTTTACCATTTCATGTGTTGTTGGTGAGACCGGAGTTGAACATGCCATGCTAGATTTAAGTGTATCAATTAATGTTATGTCTCTTTCCATCTATGCATCTCTAAATTTAGGATAATTAAAACAAACTAGTGTCATAATTCAGTTAGCAAATAGGTCTAGTGCTTACCCTAAATGAATAGTTATAAATGTCTTAGTTAGGGTGAATGGCTTTAATTTTTTCAACAGATTTTTACATTTTGAGTATGGTTGATGATCCCTCAACTAGACATTCATCCCTATCATTTTAGGCAAACTTTTTCTAAAAACTGTAAGAACTAACATATATGTATATGCTAGCACATTAACTATAGAATTTGATGGTGATATTCTAAAATTTAACATATTTGATTCCATAAAATACCTCTCTATTGAAGATGATTGTTCCTTATTTGCACTTAATGCGTTTGACCCCTTAGTGCAGGATACATTTGACTTGACCAGCCTTCTTGAATTAGAAGTAGAAATTGTAAAAGTTGCTAAAGTTACAGAGTTGTAGTTGTAGAAAAAAATAGAATTGACAGAGTTGTAGACCTTTCATCGTCATTCACCCAGGTTATTACCTTTAGTGATCCAAGCACCAATTTTAGAATTAAAACCATTACCGAACTACCTAAAGTATCCACACTTGGGAGAGAGAGCAGACCTTCAAGTCATCATTGCCAAGAACCTAACTATAGAACAATAAGAAAAATTGCTTAGAGTACTTAAAAACCATAAGTTAGCAATAGGATGGACCATATCAGATATTAAAGGCATCAACCATTCCATGTGCACACATAGAATTCTGCTAGAGGAGGGTTCTAAGCTAACTAGAGAGCCTCAAAGAAGATTGAGCCCCCTCATGATGGATGTAGTATAGAAAGAGATCCTAGAATTATTAAATACTAGAATCATTTATTCCATTTTAGATAACAAACAGCTTAGCCCTGTCCAAGTAGTGCCAAAGAAATCAAGGATTACAGTGGTGAAGAATCAAGATGATGATCTTGCTCTAACTAGAATCTAGAATGGTTGGCATGTTTACATTGATTACTAGAAGCTGAACGCTTCCATAAGAAAAGATCACTATCTTCTACCTTTCATTGACTAAATGCTTGAGAAGTTGGCTGGAAAATCCCATTACTACTTGTTGGATGGATATATAGGACACTTTTAGATTATCATTGCATTAGAAGATCAAGAGAAAACCAACTTCACATGCCCTTTTGGGACATTTGCCTAAATAAGGATGCCATTTAGACTTTGCAATGCACTGGCCACCTTTCAAACGTGTATAGTAAGCATTTTTTCAGAATTTTTAAAACATTGCATAGGGTTTTTCATGGATGATTTTTCTATTCTTGGTGATTTAGTTGATGCATGCTTAGAGAACTTGACCCATGCGCTTAAGTGTTGTATTAAGATAAACCTTATTTTGAATTTTGAAAAATGTCATTTTATGGTTGAATAAGGGATAGTTTTAGGACATGTGGGGTCAAATAGAGGCATTGAGGTTGATAAAACAAACGTTGGTTTGATTTTAAGCTTACCTTACCCTACAAGTGTACAGGAAGCAAGTTCTTTTCTTGGCCATGCAAGTTTTGATAGAAGATTTGTCAAGGATTTCTCTAAGACAGCCTTGCCTTTGTCCAAGTTGCTACAAAAAAGGTTCCATTTGATTTTAGCCAAGCATGTAAGGAGGCTTTTGACAAGTTGAAGATTACATTGACATTTACCACATCATTCAGCCTCCGAATTGGGAGTTACCCTTTGAGATGATGTGTGATATAAGCAATTATGCCTTAGGAGCAATTTTAGGGCAGTGGGTTGGCAAGCAAGCTTTTGTCATTCATTTGCTTTTAGGACTCTTGATTTAGCCTAGTGTAACTATTCCACAATATAAAAAGAACTTGTGGCTATAGTGTTTGCATTAGAAAACTTTAGCTCTTATTTACTTGGATCTAAAGTTGTTGTATTTTTTGATCATGTAACTTTAAAATATTTTCTCTCTAAGAAAGATGCAAAGCCTAGATTGATTAGATGGATCCTCTTGCTATAAGAGTTTGACATTTAGATTAAGGACAAGAAAAGAGCTGAAAACCTTATAGTAGATCACTTAAGTAGGCTGATAACAGAGAAAGATCCATTACCTCTACATGATTCTTTTTTTGATGAACAGCTTTTCAAGTTGTAAGATAATATTCCTTGATATGATGATTTAGTGAATTATTTAGTTACTAGGACTTTACTTGTTGATTTTAAGTAGAGCTAAAAAAGAGAAGTTGAAAATTGATGCTAAGCATTTTGTGTGGGATGATCCTTACTTGTGAAAATATTTTGCTGATCACATTATTAGGAAATTGTGCCTAATTCTGAGTTTCAGTCTATTCTTTCCTTTTGCCATGTTTATGCATGTGGCAGACATTTTAGACCTAAAATAACAGCTAGGAAAGTTTTAGATTATGGTATCTATTGACTTTGTTTTATGATGCATATGAATTTTGCAAATTTTGTGAGTAATGTCAAAGAACAAGTAGTTTAACCTGTAGAAATGAAAGGTTC
This sequence comes from Saraca asoca, assembly GCA_026873985.1. Taxonomy (NCBI): domain Eukaryota; kingdom Viridiplantae; phylum Streptophyta; class Magnoliopsida; order Fabales; family Fabaceae; genus Saraca; species Saraca asoca. The sequence goes on along the minus strand of JANHAO010000831.1, from coordinate 14,912 downwards.
CAAACATTTGTTATTATGTGTGATATTTTTTATGTGTGGGCATTGATTTCATGGGACTATTCCCTTTGTGATTTCTTTCATATTTTGCTTACTGTGGACTATGTTTCAAAGTGGGTGGAAGTAAAAGGCATCAAGATTAATAATTCTAACGTCATTGTAGTTTCTGTCAAGTCTAACATTTTCAGTAAGTTTGGCATTTCTAAGGCTTCGGTAAGTGACCAAAAGACCCATTTTTGCAATAAAACTATTGAGGCTTTGTTGAGGAAATATGGACACCTCATCATCCTCAAACAAATGGATAAATTGAAATATCTAATAAAGAAATGAAGTCTATCTTGGAGAAAATAGTGAAGCTAAGTAGAAAATACTAGAGCTTGAGATTGTATGATGCATTGTGGGCTTATAGAATAACATACAAGACACCTATTGGCATGTCTCTTCACAAGCTAGTTTTTGGCAAGGCATGTCATCTTCCAGTAGAGATTCAGCATTAGGCTTTTTGGGTAGGGAAGAGTTACAATGTAGGGATGGATGAAGCTGGTGAGCAAAGGAAACTGCAATTGCAAGAATTGAAGCAGATTTGACTTGAGTCCTATAAGAATTCATGCATTTATAAATAGAAGACCAAGGCATTTCATGATAGGAGGATTGCTAGGAAAGAATTCCTAGTAGTGCAAAAAGTTTTACTCTACAATTTGAGACTCCAAATAAGGAGTGGTAAGTTACGTTCTTGTTGGATTAGACCCTTTGTTGTTACTAATGTGTTTCCTTGTGGTGCAATTGAGATTAAGAGTTTAGTAGTTGACAAGGTGTTCAAGGTCAATGGGCATTGGCTCAAGCCATTCATTGAAAGCTTCCAAGAGAATAAAAAAGAGGAAATAGAGTTAGGAGAATTAGTTTATGTTGATGAGGGTTGAGAAATGAATTAAGGGATCACCGAGCCAAAGAAGTTAAACAAGCGTGCTTCTTAGGAGGTAACCCAAGCATTTGCTCTCTCTTTTTTTTTTCCTCTTTTATTTTATATGCCCATGATTTGTTAATGATTTTATGCTTATATTGAGGACAATGTAAAATTTAAGTGTGGAGGAGAGATTTTCATATTGTTTTGTTGTGCATGTTGTCTTTGTTTTGCTTTGATTGTGTGAAAAAAATGTTAAAAAAATTTTGATAAAAAGGAAAAATTTTGGAAAAAAGAATTTTTTTTTTGTTTTTATTCTTTTAAGTGTTTTTCATTGATGATGAGTTTGTTTAGGTCTTAAGTAGATTGCAATTGATTTTGATGGCTTCATAGCATGATTGAATTAATTGTCTTGATCCTTGATTCTTGAATTTAATTAGCATTGTGATGAAATTTGAAATATTTATGGATTGATTTTGGTAAACATATATCTAATGAGATTTTGAGTCATTGCGGATCAATTTTTATTAGGTTCCTCTTCTTTCTTGTGTGTGATTTTCTTTCATGAAATTGTTGCTCTAAAACTTGCTTTCATTCTTTTTGATATTACATTGGCACATATATGTATGAATATGATTAAGGCATTCTTTGTTGAGCCACTTTTGCCTTTTTTAGCCTACCTTACAATGTACTATTGTTGAGCCCTTTGAACTTATTTAACCTTTTTCTTGTTATGTAGCCCAATAAAAAGCCAAATTTTAAATGTCTTCACCTTTTTTTAATCTTAGAGATTAGTAAAGTATTTAATTAATTAGTGGCATATGTTCTTGAACAAGTGTGGGGCACGCTAAGTATTTGGTGAGGAGGCAATCGTAAGTTTGAAGCCAAGAAAAGAAAAAAAAAGAAAAAAAATGAAACAAAAAAGAAAAAAAGAGCTCAATGCAAGTTAAGAAAAAAAAAAGAAAATAAGTCAAGAAAAAAAAGAAAAGAAAGCAAAAGAAAAAAATGAATTAAAAAAAAAGAAGAAGAGAGCTCAAAATAAAACAAAGTGAAAAGAAATAAAAGAAAGTGACAAACTCATAAAAAGGAAAGAGAAAAAGAGAAGTAATATATGTGAAAATTTGTGATGTAGATTCCGATTTCAATTTGCTCACTTGTTTGTTTGGATCTAGGTCACCATGCTCTATTAGTCTCTTTGGTTTTGAATTTTTATATCCTTATCATTCCTTTCCTTTCCTTTTCCCTTGGGCTTGGTTTTGTAGTTTGCTAAGTTTTTATGCTAAATTGAATTTATTCCGTAAATTTATACTAGTTTAGATTGTTTCAAGATTATGAGTATATCTAGAGTTCTGAACCTCGATTTTGGATGCTTCTTATGTCTTTAGAAAGCTAAAAGGAAGAGCTATAAATTTCATAAAGAACCAAAGCCCAGTTCATACGTTTTGGAAGTGAAATAGAGTTTGAAAGTTAGAGTAGAGTGTAGTGTTGTAATTCAGAGCTTGACCTTGTGTTTTAATCATAAGTGGAGTTCCAAAAGTTCTTTTGGTGCAAACTTAAGCCCATTGGTTAGTTAAGACCCAATTATACATTTTTTATGAAGAGCCTAAGAGCAAACTACTTCATTTTGACTTAATTAGGTGGTTGTAAACTTAAATGATTAAATCTATTATGGGTTGGACTGCTCAGGAAGTCTATCTTGGTGTTTTGCCCATAACTTGAGCTTGAGATTGAATTTTAATATAAAGTCAAGGCCAATGGGAAGCTAAGTTATATTATTGCATTTCATCTATAATTTATCATGTTCAAAAAGGTCCCTTTTCATCCCTAAATCGCAGCCCAACTTAGAGGTAGTGCACTAAACTTATAAATAGCTAGCTGAGCCTTTAGAGTACGATCTTTTACATCACTTTTGTATTATCTCTAAATTTTGGAGGAAAGAATCTCTAATAGACCAAGACTCCATCTAGTTAATTAGGTTTGTTCTTTCCTTTCTTTATCATATTTTATTTTACTCTTGATGTGTAACTAAATTCTGCTTTAATCTAATGAAAATTTTGCTCATATTTTTGTATGATTGTGAGACTTATTTTGATTATTCAATTATTTTCAATTGTTTCTTACTTTAGGTATTCATATTGGACAAGTTTACCTTAAAGATAATGTCTTATGCATGTAAGATGGCTAACATTGTAGAAGAGGGAGTTTCATGTGCGAATTAAAGATCCCTATGCACAAACAAATTTTAAATCTTCATTTTATTGTATTCATTTTAGGTTTTATGCTATTGTTATTCTTTTTTTCTTCTTTCAAAGTATATGAAGCTATTATTATAGCTAATGGTAAAAGAATCCTTCAAATTGCAATTGTGCTTTGACACTACTTGAAGTAGAATGGCCATAACCATGTGCTCTATAACTTGATCTGCTCCTACCTATAACTTGCCTTGATTGACGGCCAACTTGTTGCTGCCAAGCCACTTTGCAGAATAAGCCTCCCTGCTACCCAGCCTTATAGCCCACTATAGTTTTCCATCAACAAGTTAATTTGTTTCTATTTTTTTGTATTTTAATCCTATAATTTTAGTATAAATAGGGTTCTAGTTCTTGGTGTAAGGCATCAGTTTTTTAGTTCAATAAATTGAAGTTTAAGAGAGTTTTTTCTTTACTCATAGTCCTGTATCTTAGGTCCAACCAGCTTAAGTGGTGATTAGGCTTGAAAACCATCATAATGAGGTTTTGAACTTTGTCAAAATTGATGTTTTTTTCTTACCAATTTTGCTCCTTAACCATTTGACATAAGAGCACCCTAATCCCCTCCTCTTTTCCATTCTAAAAACTTCAAAATACTATAAATGCAACCACCTCACCACAAATCACCTCTGCCATGAAACACTGACTTCTAGTGCCTAAACCAACAAAACAACCCCACCATTGTGTTCAGGAGATCCAAAATAGTTAGATTGGGAAGTTTCATGGTGACCAAAGCTTCCACGCATTGGCCACTCACTCACATCCATTTCACACACCCAAAGGTTGAAGATGAAGCCATGTTAGCAACATCTCCACCGATCATGCCACGTCAATAACTTGACCTAATCAAAAGCTACCACGTGTCACTGACGTGCCACATTATTGTCTACGCAATCGTTATGCTAACATAATTATCAACCAGAAACCACCATGTCAACACCCTTGACCAAGCAGAAGCTGCCACATGTCATCCACTACCATGTCACCACCCATTTCCATTAGGTCAATTTTTTCTTTTAATTATATATTGACTCTTCCCTTTTTCTCAAAATTTTTGGAAAACCCTTTGATTATACCCTATTTTCATAAAATTCCTTCCCCCTTAGTTTTGACATTCTCAATTTATTTTTTCTATTTATTTTTCCCAGTTTTAGTTTGAAAAAAAAAAGAAAAAAATGCCTCTAAGATGCCAAAATCACCAAGAATGCTATCCTTGTGATATCAAAATTCAAGAACTTGGAGTTCAAATAGAACAACTGCAAGCACAACTTTATGAACCTCAAAAAACTCAATAACACAGAAGTAACTTTGATTTAGATACTTGTAGAAAGATGGTAACCTTTTTGGAAGATTAAAAATTGATAATGATGTTTTATCCTCTTCATTTGATAGGCACAGATGTCATCATCAAAGAACTTATGCCAAGCTATCCAATAATCTCATAATCAAACTAGATATTCTCGAATTTGAAGGAAGTCTGCAACTAGATGATTTTATTGACTGGTTACACACCATTGAATGTATTTTTGACCTCATTTATTCAAGATGAAAAATGTGTCAAAATTTTCACTATCAAATTAAAAAACATGCATCAATTTGATGGGAAAATGTTAAAATGCCAATGAGAGTGAGAAGGTTAATGCCAAATCAAAACTTGAGATAAATTGTGAAAAGATATCACATGCAAGTATCTTCCAACTCTATCATTAAATTTCAAAATTTGTGGCAAAGAAGCATCGAAGAATATACAAAGAAGTTTGAACAACTCAAAATGAAGTGTGATATTCACATGCCTGAGCAACAAAGTACTACCCACTATTAACCTTTTTAGTTTAACTAATGAGATTATTAGCATTTTAGATAATTGTTAGCATTTGATCGCTTTGTTATTTGTCTATATTTGGTTTTGATGTTGAAAACAATTTATATCTGATGATATTCTTTTGTGGTTATCATTTATTTTGTAGGATTAAAGTGAGATCAAAGTACATATGATTCAAGAAATCCACAAATTCACTGAGGATTTATTTTATCTTTTATAGGATTTTTTATAAGTAAATTTCTATTCAAATCTTGATAAAAATAAAATTTCTTAAAACTAATAAATTGAGATAGAAATAAATCTCTTAAAGTGATTTAAAAATTAAATAAATTTTTAAAATGATCTTTCAGAAGTGAAAGTTTTATAAAAAGCATTTTACACTCTATGAATCGATTCATGTTGAAAAACTAGTGAAAACTACTTGAATTGATTCACCAATCGATTTATGAAGAAAAGTTTTGAAAAATATTTTTATAGAAGGTTAGAAAAATCATCTAAATCAATTCCCTAATTGATTCAACACTTGATTTCAAAATACTATGATTCGATTCATCAATCAATTCGATCTTCAATTACATAAGCTAAATTGATTTTCATAAATTGATTAGTTATTTACAATTGCTATGAATTGATTCACGAATCAATTAAAGGACTGAAAATTTATTATTTTCAAATGTCAGTTACAACTACTATAAATACTCCTAACTCTATCTCAAACAAAATTGTTTTCAAAACAAATACACTTCTTCAAGAGTGAAATTCTCAAAGCAAATTGAGCCTAACAAGATTCATCTCTACCTCTCTTTATCTTATCAAATCAAAGATCTTTCATAAAGATTTGAAGAGAAATTTACAGCTAGATGTTTGAAATTGTCATTTCAAACTTGGTATTGGATATCTTTACCTTACTTCTGATTTTTATCTTCAGATTTCTAAATTATTAGGAATCTACATTTTTGTTATATGTGAAAATTGGCTCGTCTTGGATGAGCCCATAAGCAGCCTAAGAGTGGTAAAAGGATCGACTAGAGGGATGCTCAGATCGATCTGCCCTCATCTCGTATCACAAAGTGACCTCCTCAGCTCATGCTCGTGCATGATGAAGCGAGTTTGACCCCGTCACTAAAGAGACTCACTCCCAGACTAAGGCATCTGGCATGCAAGGTGCGATCAGTGACCCGAAGGCTCGTTGAGCTAAAGACTACAGAAGACCAACTCATATCACGTCTAATGGATACTTGAGACTCACCTACAGAAGACAATCTGTTGTAGCCGAATAACATGATTTTGTCTGTCCATCTTGTCTTGTACAATAAATGTTGATGTAACATATTTGCTGCATATGAAATTACCATTGTAATCTCCTCTCCTCTATAAATATGAGGAAGGAGCCTCCTGTAAGGGGGATCATCTTTGAGATAGGTAGAGACTATGCCAAAATAGAGAAAAGAGAACTTAAGTGTGGAAACTCTATGAAAACACCTTCATCACAATACATTACCATGGACGTAGGGTCTGGTTGTATCTGGATTTGGCCAAATCACGTTAAAAATCTTATGTTTCTTTACTACTCTTCCCTTCCTACTTGTGTATTTTGTTGATTTGCTGTGTTTAAACTAATGTACGGTCAGAGATCCTAAAGAATCCTCCTGTTGGTCGGAGTTTGGCTTAATACCAAAATTCGATGTCAACATTTTTGGTGCCGTCTATGGGGATCTCACCTGTTCTGGTTTGTTTCTTACTGCAATGGCTAAGGGAAGAGCTACCAGAGCTTCAAATGCACAACCCAGTCTTCCAGAAGGTCATGTCTCAATAACGGATTCTTCCACTGCTCCCGTCATCAGCACAAGTGCTGGTTTCCCCCCAGCCAATTTCGTTCCACCAGTCGCCACTGTCAATGGCACCGATGGAATACAGGTTTGGCTCCAACATCAGGAAAAACGAGAAAATATGATGGGAGAACAGACTAAGGCAGTCACGTCATTAGCACAAGGTGTGCTGAGATAGGCCGAAGCCTCACGTCAGTTCTCTAACAGTAATAAACTCGACATTTGGGCAATCCCGACTAGGGCAATTCTCCAGTTCATTGCATGCAAGAGTAGACCCCTTGTTGTAACCCTCACGATAATGGAGACCAAAGGACCCAGTGATCATCCAGCCAACACTCCGAGGGAAGGGACCCGTTAGTTGGAGAGTTGTTTTAGAAGATAACTCAGCTGGAGGAATGTCTTCGAACTCTGAGCGATCATGCTCACTATAAGGAACGGTCACCACTCTCTGAGGAGATCGAAGCTCAAACTCTCCCCTTCAAACTTAAGGTCCCTGTAATTCTATTGTATAATGGGGATTCTGATCCTTATGATCATCTAGACGTGTTCAATGTCTAAATGGACTTTCAAACAATTGACCCTCTGGTAAAATGCCGTGTCTTTCCAGCCACATTGGAAGGAGTACCTCGAGCTTGGTTTATAAACCTCCCAACTCGCTCAATTGGCAGTTAGGAAGACTGCCAACAGAAATTCATTAGCTAGTATCGAGCGCTGAAGAGATAACTTGTGTCCCCTTGCCACCTCGCTATGGTCTTCCAACGTAAGTATGAGTCACTAAAGGACTATATTGCTAGATTCAGGCTCGAGGCCAACTCAGTGGAGAATCCATCTGAAGAAACCATGCTGGTTACCATCTTTGTGGGGCTTCGAAAAGATGAAAAGCTGTACAAAGTTATACAAAAGTCTATACAAGTCCTTGGTGAAGGACCTCACTAAATTCTATGAGCGAGCTGCCAAGCAGATCAAGTGGGAAGAGATCTTCAGCTCGGAAAGGTCTGACAAGAAGGATGAAAAAGCTAGCTCCTCTTACGGCAAGAGGAAGAGTGACATAGAGCAGGGCGATCACTCCACTGAGTGGATTGAGAAGAAGTCCAAAAATCCCAAAGGGGGATAACCTCAGCACCCGGACCGTCATGAATAGTACAACATTCTATCAGATTCCTAAGATAGGATCTTCATGACGGAGAGGGATAGGGAAGACTTCGGAAGGCCCAAACCCTTGAAGACCCCATTCAGGCAGAGGAATAGAAACGAGTTCTATGCTTATCATAATGAGGCTGGCCACGAAACCTCGAACTATTTGGCTGTCAGAGACGCAATTGAAGACTTGATCAAAAGGGGCCATCTAAAGGAATATGTTGTACAGCCTGCAAAGCAATTGCCCCAGCCTCTCCAATACAGTACCGACCAAGAGTCGAGGGGCTTGGTTCGAGTCATACATTGATGATGCATTATAAACTTCGAAAGGAGTGTAAATACTTTTCCTTTACTTTGTTGAAAGTTGAAAGCCGATTGACCCGATGTTATTATTTTTCTCTCCCTGCTCTGCATTTTGCTTCTAAGAATTTGTAACATCTGTAGCTCGCATACGGTCAACTACCATAAACCTCGTGGAGAATTTCATGTCGACTATGACCTCTGGTCTAGTTAAGGCCCCTCGGAGCTTATTCTAGAGAAGAATTGATAAACACTTAACCAGTTAAGTTGCGAGCTCGCTGAGGTGTGGAGATGCTCAAAATAAACTCACTTAACCAGTTGAGCTATGGGCTCGCTGAGGCATGGAGACGCTCAAAATAAACTCACTTAACTAATTGACCTGCGGGCTCATTAAGGCGTGGAGACGCTCAAAAAACACTCACTATGCCAATGTAGCTGTGTGCTCGCTAAGGTGCGGAGGCACTAAAAAACACTCACTGTGCCAACATAACTGCATGCTCGCTGAGGTGTGGAGGCACTAAAACCCCTCACTGTGCTAGCATAGATATGTGCTCACTAAGGTGTAGAGGCACTAAAAAATATTCATTGTGCTAGCATAGCTGCGTGCTCGCTGAAGCGTAAAGAATTGACAAATTGATCATTTGCCTAAGGTAACAAAACCATTTTATTTCATAGCTCACATGCAACCAATTATTCATGGCTCTCATGTGAAGTTATTTACCTAATTGGCCACGAGATTAGCCAGAATGTGAGATCGCTCTAATTCGCAGCTCACTTGTGACCAAGTGTTCGTAGCTCTCAAGCGATTTTCTAGACATGTATAGATCACTCAGATTGTTTAAGCAATACACACACAAGAAATAAGAGCATCAGGTAAGGAAAACTTTATTCATTAAAAGACCTCAACGAGGCAGCATTACATCAGAAAGCCCTGGATACAGACTAATTAGAATACAAAGGGAAAAACCTATGACTAAGAAGAAGAACCGATCATAGAGGGTCGTACTCTGGCTGACTAGAGCCCGTGCACCACCAAAGTCCTCAAATTTTTCCTTCCAGTGCATTCCTGATGGTAGCATCACAGCCCCTTATTTCTCTGGCATCCAGCTCCTTGTCTAATTCTTGAAGTTAGCTAATCAGGAAGTGCCAGGAGCTTGGCCTGTTAAACAATTGCCTTATGGTAGCATCGAGAGGACATAATTTGAGATCCATATGAGATCCCTCCATGTTATCAGGGAAGCCGAGTCTTTCGAATTCTTTATACAGCAAACCATACATGCCCTATTGGAAAGCCAGAATGCTGGAAACAATGGTGGTTCATCTGGGGACTCCATGGTTTGCTCAGTGCAGTGATAGAAGGGATTCCTTCTCCCTTATATAGAGCCAAGTCCAGCTTCATCGAAGGATCCAGATCCATCCCCCCAACTACCATCATTTATTGCCTGGGAAAAAGGCTAAGGTTGACTCACTAACAACCGCTTGACACGTGCCATAAAAGATGTGGTCTAGAGCAGATTAAATAATAGTCTCGAGAAAAGACTTTGACTGACTAGACATTGAAGAATCTCAACACCCAGCCCGCGAAGTGAGCTAAGTGTTGGAGGTTTATGTTATATGTGAAAATTGGCTCGTCCTAGATAAGCCCGCGGGCAGCCCAAGAGTGGTAAAAAGATCAGCTTGAGGGATGCTTAAATTGATCTGCCCTAATCTCGTGTCACAAAGTGACCTCCTCAGCTCGAGCTCATGCATGATGAAGTGAGTTTGACCCCGTCACTAGAGAGACTCACTCCTAGACCAAGGCATCTGGCGTGCGAGGTGCGATCAGTGACCCGAAGGCTCGTTGAGTTGAAGACTACAGGAGACCAAGTCATATCACATCCAATAGATACTTAGGACCCACCTGTAGAAGATAATCTATTATAGCCAAATAACATGATTTTATATATCCATCCTATCTTGTACAATAAATGTTGATGTAACATATTTGCTGCATAAGAAATTATCATTATAACTTCCTCTCCTCTATAAATATGAGGAAGGAGCCTCCTATAAGGGGGATTATCTTTGACATAGGCTGAAACTCTATCAAAATAGAGAAAAGAGAACTTAAGTGTGGAAACTCTATGAAAACACCTTCATCACAATATATTACCATGGACGTAGGGTCCGGTTGCATTCAGATGTGGCCGAACTAAGTTAAAAATCTTATGTCTCTTTACTGCTATTCCTTTCGTACTTATGTATTTTGTTATTTGCTGTGTTTGAACCAGTGTACAGTCAGAGATCCCGAAGAATCCTCTTGTTGGCCTGTGTTTGGCTCAATACCAAAATCCAATGTCAACAATTTCTGTCTTAATTACAATTTCTAGATTGATAGAAATTAGAGATGCAAAGGAAAATGTTGATCTTCCTTTTGCATCTTCTTTAACTGTAAGGTTGATTATAATTAGTTGAAGAGTGCAATGAATTCTTTATACATCTATAGGTTATAAGGTTAATCATAGTCTGAAGAGATAAAAGAATTACTGTATCTAGGTTAGACAAAAGCCTAGTAAAATCTTGTTCTCATGTTTGGCAAGAAACCAAAAAAATTCTTTTTATATAAATTGTCTATTTTGAAGCCTAGTTAAAATCCTAATTGTAGTAATAAAATAAGACATCCGATTGAGGATTGACTTAGTGGATGTATACTTCATCTGCGATTTCAGGTGAAGTTGAACCACTTTAAAAATTATAGTGTCTTTAATATTTCTTTGCAGTTCTTTTATTTTTTGCAATTCAATTTTATTGCAATACAATATATCTGCTATGCTAAACTAATATTACATATTCTGCAATACTGTACTTTTGCTACACTGTATAACGATGATTCTATATAATACTAAAACTATTTCTGCATATTTATATATTCTATTGTAATCAATAATTTGTTTTTATACACTCTCATATACAATCTTAATTGATTATCTATTAGATCTCTAATATCAAAACATATTAGTTTAATCACTCCAATTGAGATCTTGATCACCAAATTAGCTTCCAAATGTAAAAGTAGTTTTGTTAAAACTTTTGCTTTTACAATCTAAAAGAATCTAAATTATTTTTAACAAGTGTATATTATTTACTAACGTAAAAAGGGAAATATCATTTTTCAGCACTCTAATATATATATCAATATACATATATATTTTCAGGACCTATAGTTGGTATCAGAGCTTTAGGCTCTTGATACACTCTTGTTTTTAAGAGAGAAAATGGATTCTGCTTTTACATTGTTACTAGAATGTCTTTCTTTATACAAACCCTCAGGTTTTAATGGACATCATTATACACACTAGAAGCAAAAGATCAGAGACTTCATTGAAGCAATTGACATTGATATGTGGTAACTTGTAGAAAATGGTTATGATCCACCTTAAACCCTTATAAATGGTATTTTACAATCAAAAGCTAAATCTTCATGGACCAAAAAGGAGAGGAAGAGACACCTCCTTGCCTCTAAAGTCAAATGGATCATCACTAGCTCTCTATCCTGTAATGAGTATGAGAGGATTTCAAATTGCATTACAGCTAAATAGGTTTGGGATACCTTAGAAGTAGCTCATGTAGGAATTACTCAGATTAAGGCATCCAAAGTATATGTTTTGATATCTGAATATGAAACATTTAAGATGGAAGAAGGTGAGTCAATTAAAGATCTAATTGAAAGATTTATTGCCATAACTAACTAGCTTTTGTTGCTTGGAAGAAAGTTTAAAAAGGCAGACTTGGTACACAAGATTCTTAGATCACTCACTAAAAAATGGCAACCAAAGGTGACTGCCATAAAGGAATCTCTGAAGTTGGGTATGCTAACTATACAAAAGCTTTATGGAAATGTAAAAGAGCATGAACTGGAATTAAAAAGGTATAAAAAAAATAAAGCTGACAAAAGAAAGAAGTCACTGGCATTGAAGGCTGTTAAGATAGTTGAATCTGATAAGGATGATTCAGAAATCGATTTAGAGATACATGACAAAGAGGAGATGGCTTTACTAAGCAAAAAGCTATAAAGGATACTTAAAGAAAAGAGGTGTAGAGAAAAGAAAAAAATAGTACCTTAGAAGAAGAATCAAAACAAAATAGATCAAGGAAACACAAGTGTTAGCACAACACCTACTTGTTTTGAATGTAAAAAAGCCTGGCCATATCAAACCAGATTGCCTAATCTATATGAAAAGACAACTTCAAAATGAAAGAAAAAAAGGAAAACTATCTTACAAGAAGGTTGATTGGGCTATCTTTCAAAATGAGCATACTGATTCAGAAGATGAAGAGAAAGAAGAATAAGCCCTTTTCTATCTCATGGCAAGACATGACGACAATGAAATACTTGTTAATGAATCTTTCTTCTATTCTAAAGATGAACCTAATCCTTATGATGAATATAATTCTTTTGTCGATGATGAAAGTGATGAAAATATTGATGATGTATGCATAGAATTATATGATTATTTATTGAAAGCCAAAAATGAATTGGAGCATGCTAAGGATGAAAATGATAACTTGTTGAAGAAAATCAGCAAATTAGAAAAGGAAAATGCTGATTTGAATATCCTAGCAGAAAAGTTGCTGAGTGAGAGTAAAGCATGCAATCAATGTGAGATTTACAAGTTTGAGATAGATAAATTATCCATAGCTTTACAAGAATTCACTAGTTATGAGATTAAACGCAACAACATGCTAAAAGGTCAAAAGAACTTTCATAATAAGTTTGGCCTAGGATACAGATAGCAAAGGAAGAAAAGATTAAATAGAAATCATAGAAATTTCACTTGTTTTTACTATAACCATAAATGATACCATATCAAATACTGTCCATATAGAAATGGTACTTATGAACTAAAGCCTAATGAAAAGCTAGTTTGGTTACCAAAGGTATCAAATTCTAATAAACATGTTGATATGGCTACTAACAAATTTGGACCCAAAATTTGTTAGGTAGCAAAGAAAGTGTAGACTTTATTTTGTAGGTATGTTGAATAGAAGTTGCACTCATACAAGTCCAAGAGTTTTAAATCCCCTTATATTAGTAAATTTTTTTTATTTTTGTATTTTAAATGCTAAATTGATTTGTACATTGCAATTACTAACTTAGGCATTATAGATTTTGTTGAGTTTGTTTTGCAGGTACATGTTGTGAGAGAAAATTGAGTTTTGAATTGATTTGAGGATTTCATTGGTTGCTTAAGTGATTAGGAAAACTTTTAGATAACAAAAATTTAGAAAAATTGAATTCAAGACATCCTAAATCAATTCAAAATTTCCTAGGATTTCTTTGAGTTTTTAAATCGATTCCTGAATCTATTCACTTCTTGAAAAATACACACTGAGAATCGATTCACCAAATTTTCAAAAGTTTCAAGAAAACTCAAAAATTTCTAAAATTTTTCTAAAAACCTAGATGAATCAGTTCCTAAATCGATTCATATGGAATTTTATGAACAAATGAACCAATTCCACAATTGATTCGCCCATGAATCTTAACGAGTAAATTTAAACCCAAATTGATTCATACTTAAATTTTTGGCCTTTGAATGGATGCAAAGTGCTATACTATATATAGTGAATCGATTTTCGAATTCATTTGCACAAAATCTCTTAGCCAAAAAATCGAACTCTCTTAACTTCTTTCAATTTAGTCTTAATCCTTACTCAATCTTTTCACAAATTTCCTTCACAAAACACTTAGAAATATTTATTCTAATATTTATATCTGATTGTTTTCATCAAATCCCTCAGAAATCAAAAAGCCCTAAATTTTACCTAAAACCTTAACTAAAATTTTCCAGAAAATTTTTGGAAATTCCAATCATGGCCAAAAGAATCAAGCTTACTGCTAACAAAAAGGAAAAGTCTCCAGGACAATCATCAAACCTTGTAGCAGAGGAGTCACTTTTCAAATCAACCAACAAATATGTTGCTTACCTACAACTCGCCAATAGGAAGGTAAAGGCATTGAAATGTTTTAATGATAAGTTATTATAGTCTACCTATTTACCTAGATTATTAGCTAAGTAGAGGTTAGACAAACTATTGACTGTCAAAGGAAATAGTTACCCTAGATTAGTGAAAATATTTTATGCAAACTTAGCTGATGTTAAAGAAAATTGTCATATTATGTGAAGCATAAGCATGTAGTTATTGATTCTGCATTTCTGTTAAATGAATTTGATATGGATAATAGTCAACGTAAGCTTACTGTAGGACACTTCACTAATTATAATAGGGAACTGGCCATTAGGATACTTTTTCCTTATTCCACCCCAAAGGATAGAAGTGAAAAACTGCTCACTACTGGCTTGTTTCCTGAGGTTAAAATCCTATACTATGCTTTGTGTAAAGTGATCTTGCCTAGAATTACTAATTTTCCTCAAATAGTGGAGGATGAGCTATTTTTGATGGTGGTAAAAAATTAGCTTGATTTTAATATACCTTACTATATTTTGAAACATTTGGCTGATTGTTCTAAAGAATAGGCATTGGCTACCTCTCGTATGGCATGATCCTTACTCTAATTTTTACCAAATTCAAAGTTAAATTTTTTGATGAGATTTTAGTTTTAGAACTAAATTCAACTATCATGATTACTACTTCACATTTTCATAAAATGGGAATGAAAGAAAATGATCAAGGCA